>JAWMCH010000093.1:0-40236 GCA_033675125.1 Athetis lepigone | reverse complement strand
TCCATCGCCCGGTGCAGCTTCTCCATTTTTTCGCTGCTCTCCTTCACCAGCGCGCGATGCTCCGCTAGTGAAGCGAGCAGCGAATCCACCTCCGGAAGGCGTTGCGTTGCTGGCGGTACGTTTGCCATTTGTTCCTTCTCTATGGCCTTTGGTGTTTCAGCCGCGCCTGCCGTTGTTGTTGCCGACGCCTCCTTGACCAACTGATACAGGCGTTCCACCGCACGGATGACCCCTGCCTTCAGATCTGCCTTCATGTTGCGCGAATCGGCGAGATGCGATTTCGCGCGCAGAAGGCAGTTTCGTGCCTCGGTCACCCGGTCGGTGGGTTTACCTGTTTGCGGCCGGCCTGACTCCGGCGGCGACCGCGTCGACTCGGTGGTAGTGCGGCACGTCGCAGCTTCGGTTGCCTGCTGCGACAGTGCACGCCGAGTGATTTTGCGTGGCGCCGACGGAGTCCAGTCCGGACTTTCGGGTGAGGACGGCGCCACCGTCGGGCGGAGCTGAGCCTCCGCCAACCTTCCGTTTGTCACCTCTCCAGTGCTTCGCCTCGAACTGGAGGCTTGAGTTGAAACACTGGGAGGCGAACTTTTCTCCTTATCCTCGAAACGCAAGGAGAGCGTTGCGACCGATGGAATGGCCTGAGCAGATGAAGGGGCCTTCTGCGCGGGGGTCCTCGTCATAGGCATATTGGGGAATTGGCAATAAATCAAATAGGTTTACACTAATTTACTGCTCCCTGTATAGAGGAGAGCAGTGTGTCAATAATTATGTACAATAAATAATAATATTTTCCTCAATAGAGGTGTCAATTATAGAGAAGCAATATCTTCCACAGCTATTTGAGACTGTAAAGGGGTCACAAATAGTTAAAACAGACTTTTCGGCAAATAAAAATTTTTCGACTACTGTTTAGGATTTCGTCGGACTACTACACAGATGAAGTGGCCACTATCGGGTAGGTGGGGGGGCAAATTTTTGAAGTTCTACAGCTCGGATCGGCGCGTGCAAGGTGTCAAAAGACGCGGCTCGGCGCGGGCTGTAGGACTGCGCAGAAAACCGAAAAGCGCTACGAAGAAAATTTTTGGAAAACGGTCAAAAAACCGTTTTTTAGGTCAAAATATTAGAGAAAATTGAAAATTTTTGCAAGTTTCCCTACAGTCAGCGGTGCAAAATGCGGTGCGGAGTGCGGGCACGGAAGGTAAGTATCTTTGCAAAAATTTTGAGTTAATTCGAACGAGCGGTTTTAGAGATAGAAAATTTTGAAAAAAAAATTTAGAAAAAGATGGTTTTTCGTGAAAATCGGGAAATCCAACGAGTGCCGGTCTGTCGTAATATGTCTGAACGCTATCGATAGACAAGTCTAGCTTGTATCAGCAGAAAGCTGCGTCAAAAACGGTCAAAAAATGTTCAAGATATCACGACTTGATGTTTTAGTAGTACGGGTATAGGTGGATTTCGTATATATGAAGCGAATTTTTCTAAGTCCAAAATTACAAGTTTTTAAAAATTTTTGAAGTTCTACAGCTCGGATCGGCGCGTGCAAGGTGTCAAAAGACGCGGCTCGGCGCGGGCTGTAGGACTGCGCAGAAAACCGAAAAGCGCTACGAAGAAAATTTTTGGAAAACGGTCAAAAAACCGTTTTTTAGGTCAAAATATTAGAGAAAATTGAAAATTTTTGCAAGTTTCCCTACAGTCAGCGGTGCAAAATGCGGTGCGGAGTGCGGGCACGGAAGGTAAGTATCTTTGCAAAAATTTTGAGTTAATTCGAACGAGCGGTTTTAGAGATAGAAAATTTTGAAAAAAAAAATTTAGAAAAAGATGGTTTTTCGTGAAAATCGGGAAATCCAACGAGTGCCGGTCTGTCGTAATATGTCTGAACGCTATCGATAGACAAGTCTAGCTTGTATCAGCAGAAAGCTGCGTCAAAAACGGTCAAAAAATGTTCAAGATATCACGGTTAGGTTAGGTTAGGTTAGGTTAGGTTAGGTTAGGTTAGGTTAGGTTAGGTTAGGTTAGGTTAGGTTAGGTTAGGTTAGGTTAGGTTAGGTTAGGTTAGGTTAGGTTAGGTTAGGTTAGGTTTTTTTTTTTTTTTTTTTTTTTTTTTTTTTTTTTTTTTTTTTTTTTTTTTTTGTGGCAGGAGTGGGAAATCCTCATGGACGCCCAGACAAGTCTGGGCAGTGCCGGACTCTTACCGGCTAAAACCACACTCCTGCCATGCGAAGGCCCCCTGCCATACAGGTAACGCAGGGACGTTGTTATGGGCTTTCAATTTTTTAAGACAATGCAATTAGACTTTATTTTGGAAATATATATAAATAAATATAATATGTGAAACTCATACTACTGTGCGTATGCAATATTTCCGGAACGGTAATGTATCGCATTAAGCACATCAGAACTGTTGGCTAAGGTTTTATTGTTTCACATTCGTCATAGTTTCGTTGTCTTAATTTCTTATTTATAGTTTTATCGTTAAGTTGTTGTTTAAATATTTTCAATTTATAGTCAGTACTTTAAGAATAACATTTGGGTATTTCTAAATGGTAATCGTAAGGCTTTTAATAAAATTTCTATAGTAATAATATCAATAATAATATAATAATTGCAGTGATAATAATTTCAATAATAATAATTTCAATGATAATAACTTCATAATAATTCCAATAACAAATAGATTAATATCATACATATTTAACGAAAATAATGAAATAATATTATCATAATGCGAGTATAAACTCGTGACATCTAATTCTTCATAAATTTGGGTTAACTGACTAGTGTTAGAAAATAATAATAATAATAATAAGAGAGGTCCCGATGAATAGTTTGTGCAGGTCGGCTTGTTTTGAATATTTTGAATATTAATAATAAAATTTTGAATATTTAATACCGCTGGAGACGGCTGTGGATGTCTGTGCGATTTAGCGGCATTTTTCGGCTGTTTGGCCGTCTACCCCGGACGGCCTTGTCAGTTTTGCTTTCCACCGTCAATTTTGGCTCTGTGTGCGTAAGCGGTGGGTCATGTTGATCATCATGCGACCACTCGCTTACGCGATGGGCCGCTTTTTGGCTCGGACGGTGGTCGGCTTGGACACATGTTTTTTGCCGTTCTCGAGGGACGGTCTCCGCCAGTTGCAGTTGCAAAGTTCCAGTGCCGCCCTCAGCAGTACGCAACCGAAAGTCGAGCCAGCGTGTCCCATCGGGCCCGGACAGGGCACTCGGGGCTGAAAGCATTGTGGTTGGACTGCTCCATCTTCGCCTTGACGCAGTTGTGGCATTTTGGTGGTTCCGCCTTAAGCCACTGGGCACACTCTGCACGGAGGTGCGGTCCTCCGCAGTGGGCACATAAGTCGGCTGGTTCTGCACAGAGCCGCCGGCTATGGCCGTAGCCCAAACACCGCGTGCACTGCACCAGTGGCGACTGGTCATCGACGAAGATGGACTGCAGGTCTATGCGCAGTTTACCCTTGTCAAGTGCCCTGCCCCAGATTTTCGGCGACACGCTGACTATAATATTTTGCGTGTGGGGATTTCTACAGCTTTTCTTAAATTTAATATTTAGGCGGTCCTCCCCGCTGTCGAGGCCGTCAAAGAGGTCCTTGTTTTGGGTCCGTAGCGCCTCCAGCACTTCCTCATCAGAGTAAATGCGGAGTACACCACGGAGCACTAGCAGTGGGTCCTTGTTTTTTACGTCCTCGACAACGAGGTGGCCCCCTGACTTTTCGATTTTGTCCCTCACTTTGTTACGCTCTTCGGCCGACCTGCACCCCATAACAACTTTACGGTCCTTGGCTTTTCGCACCATTTCCACTTCAATTCCCCCCTCCCTAGCTTTTACTGCTTTTCTAATTTTAGTGAGAACCTCGTCTCCGGTGTCCGCTTCATCCTTTGAGGTTACCACGATGGAGTGCAGCGCGGTCCTTCCTGGGGTCTGCCTTTTCGGTGGACCCGCCGCTACACTCGCATAGGTGGCAGTCTTTTCAATCTGTTCCCCATGGCTTTCCATCGCCCGCTGCAGCTTTCCCATCTTTTCGCTGCTCTCCTTCACCAACGCGCTGTGCTCCGCTAGTGAAGCGAGCAGCGATTCAACCTCTGGAAGGCGTTGTGTTGGTGGCGGAAGGTGGACTTCAAAGTCTTTTGGCTCGACCCCATCCCTGGCCGCCGTCGCCTCCTTCACCAGCTCGTACAAACGTTCCACCGCACGGATGACCCCTGCCTTGAGGTCTGCCTTCATATTGCGCGAGTCTGCGAGGTGCGACTTCGCGCGCAGAAGGCAATTTCGGGCCTCGGTCACCCGGTCGGTGGGCTTGGCTAAGAGCGGCTGGTCCGGTTTCGATGGCGCCCTCTTGATCTCGTCGGGGGCGCGGCGTTCGGCAGTGTCAGTGTTGAGCTGTGACGCGGTCCGCCGGGTGACCTTCCGCGGGGCCGTTGTGGGCGGAACCGGACCTTCGGGTGAAGGTGCTGCAGCCGTAGGGTGGAGCCGGGCCTCCGCCAACCTTCCTTTCTCGACCTCTCCAGTGCTTCGCCTCGAACTAGAGGCTTGAGTTGAAGCACTGGGAGGGGACGCGGTTTTGCTTCGCTCCTCGAAGCGCAGGGTAAGCGCCGCGGCCGATGGAAAGACCTGGGGTCTTTCAGATTCCATTTGTGCGGGGGTTCTGACAATAGGCATTATGGGGGCGTACACAAATGCTTAAAATCAAAGTTAAATTTAATAACAATACAGTTCTAATAATTAAAATTTGTCAATAATAATTTTCAATTATATAATTTAAAAAGTCAATATAATAATTTACTGATCCCTGTAAAGAGGGGATCAGTGGTCAATAATAATGTGCCTCAATAGAGGATTGTCTAGAATATTAAAATACTGATTCCTGTAAAGAGGGAATCAGTGTCACTTAAAGCTAGAGTAATACCTCATACGACTGTAAAGGGGTCTAGGGACGACAACAAATAAAATAAGACAATAAAAAATTTTTGACCTACTTTATAGGGTTCGCTGGTCTACCACACAGATGTAATCACCACTATCGGGTGGGTGGGGGGGCAAATTTTTGAAATTCTACAGCTCGGATCGGCGCGTGCAAGGTGTCAAAAGACGCGGCTCGGCGCGGGCTATAGGACTGCGCAGAAAACCGAAAAGCGCTACGAAGAAAATTTTGGAAAAGCGGTCAAAAAACCGTTTTTTATGTCGAAATGTTAGAGGAAAATGAAAATTTTTGCAGGTTTCCCTACAGTCGGCGGTGCAAAATGCGGTGCGGAGTGCGGGCACGGAAGGTAAGTATGTCTGCAAAAATTTTGAGCTAAATCCAACGAGCGGTTTTTGAGTTAAAAAATTTTGAAAATTAAATTTTGAAAAAGATGGTTTTTCGTGGAAAACGGAAAATCCGACTAGTGCCGGTCTGTCGTAATATGTCAGAACGCTATCAATAGCCAAGTCTAGCTTGTACCAGCAGAAAACTGCGTCAAAAACGGTCAAAAAATGTTCGAGATATTACAACTTGATGTTTTAGTTGGCGAGGTATAGGTGGATTTTCGTATGTGAAGCGAAATTTTTCTAAGTCCCAAATAATAAGTTTTTAAAAATTTTTGAAGTTCTACAGCTCGGATCGGCGCGTGCAAGGTGTCAAAAGACGCGGCTCGGCGCGGGCTATAGGACTGCGCAGAAAACCGAAAAGCGCTACGAAGAAAATTTTGGAAAAGCGGTCAAAAACCGTTTTTTATGTCGAAATGTTAGAGGAAAATGAAAATTTTTGCAGGTTTCCCTACAGTCGGCGGTGCAAAATGCGGTGCGGAGTGCGGGCACGGAAGGTAAGTATGTCTGCAAAATTTTGAGCTAAATCCAACGAGCGGTTTTTGAGTTAAAAAATTTTGAAAATTAAATTTTGAAAAAGATGGTTTTTCGTGGAAAACGGAAAATCCGACTAGTGCCGGTCTGTCGTAATATGTCAGAACGCTATCAATAGCCAAGTCTAGCTTGTACCAGCAGAAAACTGCGTCAAAAACGGTCAAAAAATGTTCGAGATATTACAACTTGATGTTTTAGTTGGCGAGGTATAGGTGGATTTTCGTATGTGAAGCGAAATTTTTCTAAGTCCCAAATAATAAGTTTTTAAAAATTTTTGAAGTTCTACAGCTCGGATCGGCGCGTGCAAGGTGTCAAAAGACGCGGCTCGGCGCGGGCTATAGGACTGCGCAGAAAACCGAAAAGCGCTACGAAGAAAATTTTGGAAAAGCGGTCAAAAAAACTTTTTTTATGTCGAAATGTTAGAGGAAAATGAAAATTTTTGCAGGTTTCCCTACAGTCGGCGGTGCAAAATGCGGTGCGGAGTGCGGGCACGGAAGGTAAGTATGTCTGCAAAAATTTTGAGCTAAATCCAACGAGCGGTTTTTGAGTTACAAAAATTTGAAAATTAAATTTTGAAAAAGATGGTTTTTCGTGGAAAACGGAAAATCCGACTAGTGCCGGTCTGTCGTAATATGTCAGAACGCTATCAATAGCCAAGTCTAGCTTGTACCAGCAGAAAACTGCGTCAAAAACGGTCAAAAAATGTTCGAGATATTACAACTTGATGTTTTAGTTGGCGAGGTATAGGTGGATTTTCGTATGTGAAGCGAAATTTTTCTAAGTCCCAAATAATAAGTTTTTAAAAATTTTTGAAGTTCTACAGCTCGGATCGGCGCGTGCAAGGTGTCAAAAGACGCGGCTCGGCGCGGGCTATAGGACTGCGCAGAAAACCGAAAAGCGCTACGAAGAAAATTTTGGAAAAGCGGTCAAAAAACCGTTTTTTATGTCGAAATGTTAGAGGAAAATGAAAATTTTTGCAGGTTTCCCTACAGTCGGCGGTGCAAAATGCGGTGCGGAGTGCGGGCACGGAAGGTAAGTATGTCTGCAAAAATTTTGAGCTAAATCCAACGAGCGGTTTTTGAGTTAAAAAATTTTGAAAATAAATTTTGAAAAAGATGGTTTTTCGTGGGAAACGGAAATCCGACTAGTGCCGGTCTGTCGTAATATGTCAGAACGCTATCAATAGCCAAGTCTAGCTTGTACCAGCAGAAAACTGCGTCAAAAACGGTCAAAAAATGTTCGAGATATTACAACTTGATGTTTTAGTTGGCGAGGTATAGGTGGATTTTCGTATGTGAAGCGAAATTTTTCTAAGTCCCAAATAATAAGTTTTTAAAAATTTTTGAAGTTCTACAGCTCGGATCGGCGCGTGCAAGGTGTCAAAAGACGCGGCTCGGCGCGGGCTATAGGACTGCGCAGAAAACCGAAAAGCGCTACGAAGAAAATGTTGGAAAAGCGGTCAAAAAACCGTTTTTTTATGTCGAAATGTTAGAGGAAAATGAAAATTTTTGCAGGTTTCCCTACAGTCGGCGGTGCAAAATGCGGTGCGGAGTGCGGGCCCGGAAGGTAAGTGTGTCTGCAAAAATTTTGAGCTCAATACAACGAGCGGTTTTGAGTTAAAAAATTTGAAAATTAAATTTTGAAAAAGATGGTTTTTCGTGGAAAACGGAAAATCCGACGAGTGCCGGTCTGTCGTAATATGTCAGAACGCTATCAATAGCCAAGTCTAGCTTGTACCAGCAGAAAACTGCGTCAAAAACGGTCAAAAAATGTTCGAGATATTACAACTTGATGTTTTAGTTGGCGAGGTATAGGTGGATTTTCGTATGTGAAGCGAAATTTTTCTAAGTCCCAAATAATAAGTTTTTAAAAATTTTTGAAGTTCTACAGCTCGGATCGGCGCGTGCAAGGTGTCAAAAGACGCGGCTCGGCGCGGGCTATAGGACTGCGCAGAAAACCGAAAAGCGCTACGAAGAAAATTTTGGAAAAGCGGTCAAAAAACCGTTTTTTTATGTCGAAATGTTAGAGGAAAATGAAAATTTTTGCAGGTTTCCCTACAGTCGGCGGTGCAAAATGCGGTGCGGAGTGCGGGCACGGAAGGTAAGTATGTCTGCAAAAATTTTGAGCTAAATCCAACGAGCGGTTTTTGAGTTAAAAAATTTTGAAAATTAAATTTTGAAAAAGATGGTTTTTCGTGGAAAACGGAAAATCCGACTAGTGCCGGTCTGTCGTAATATGTCAGAACGCTATCAATAGCCAAGTCTAGCTTGTACCAGCAGAAAACTGCGTCAAAAACGGTCAAAAAATGTTCGAGATATTACAACTTGATGTTTTAGTTGGCGAGGTATAGGTGGATTTTCGTATGTGAAGCGAAATTTTTCTAAGTCCCAAATAAAAAGATTTAAAAATATTTTTAAGTTCTACAGAAATCATCGGCGCGTGCAAGGTGTCAAAAGACGCGGCTCGGCGCGGGCTATAGGACTGCGCAGAAAACCGAAAAGCGCTACGAAGAAAATTTTGGAAAAGCGGTCAAAAAACCGTTTTTTTATGTCGAAATGTTAGAGGAAAATGAAAATTTTTGCAGGTTTCCCTACAGTCGGCGGTGCAAAATGCGGTGCGGAGTGCGGGCACGGAAGGTAAGTATGTCTGCAAAAATTTTGAGCTAAATCCAACGAGCGGTTTTTGAGTTAAAAAATTTTGAAAATTAAATTTTGAAAAAGATGGTTTTTCGTGGAAAACGGAAAATCCGACTAGTGCCGGTCTGTCGTAATATGTCAGAACGCTATCAATAGCCAAGTCTAGCTTGTACCAGCAGAAAACTGCGTCAAAAACGGTCAAAAAATGTTCGAGATATTACAACTTGATGTTTTAGTTGGCGAGGTATAGGTGGATTTTCGTATGTGAAGCGAAATTTTTCTAAGTCCCAAATAATAAGTTTTTAAAAATTTTTGAAGTTCTACAGCTCGGATCGGCGCGTGCAAGGTGTCAAAAGACGCGGCTCGGCGCGGGCTATAGGACTGCGCAGAAAACCGAAAAGCGCTACGAAGAAAATTTTGGAAAAGCGGTCAAAAAACCGTTTTTTATGTCGAAATGTTAGAGGAAAATGAAAATTTTTGCAGGTTTCCCTACAGTCGGCGGTGCAAAATGCGGTGCGGAGTGCGGGCACGGAAGGTAAGTATGTCTGCAAAAATTTTGAGCTAAATCCAACGAGCGGTTTTTGAGTTAAAAAATTTTGAAAATTAAATTTTGAAAAAGATGGTTTTTCGTGGAAAACGGAAAATCCGACTAGTGCCGGTCTGTCGTAATATGTCAGAACGCTATCAATAGCCAAGTCTAGCTTGTACCAGCAGAAAACTGCGTCAAAAACGGTCAAAAAATGTTCGAGATATTACGGTTAGGTTAGGTTAGGTTAGGTTAGGTTAGGTTTTTTTTTTTTTTTTTTTTTTTTTTTTTTAAAAAGTGACAGGAGTGGAAGGCTCCTGCCATGCGAAGGCCCCCTGCCAAAGGTTACGCAGGGACGTTGATATAAGCTGCAGTATTTTCATTTTCAAATTTTATTTTATGATAAATAATATATAAGTTATAAATATATATAATGCAATTCGCCATTTAATTTTTTATTATTAATAAAGACTGCGTTCTCATAGAGGATATATTTAGTTACCTACTTTCTTCCGTAAAAAATATCATTTTTGAATATTACGTATGATAAATAAGTCTATATATTTTTTTCAATATTGTATGATACAAATGTAGTAACTCTGTTTAAATATCTAATGCTTTATTTCCGACCATTTTATAATTTCCTTAAAAGTCACCGGAGGGGTTTGTTACTAATTGCACCTTTAATATTACGGACAGTTTTGTGGGGTAAGACTCTCCACCCCGGGTTCTCATTCCATGTTTACCACCACAGAGTTGGGCATAGTGCGCAAGCGGTGGGTCATGTTTGTCATCATGTTGCCACTCGCTTGCGCGAGCTGCCGATTGTTGGTTCCGTCGGTGGTCAGCGCGATATGTTTGTTTCGAGTGGAGGGTCTCCACCCACAATGGTAGACTATTAATTGTCTTGGCACTCCATACTGCTGCGGCTCGACGTATGCGCCGTCTTCTGGTGCTGGTCACCTTTTTCTCACTTTTAAAATGGTTGTACCACAGCGGCAAGTAACGTTCGCTTATATTTAATTGTGCCAGCTTGCTATGAAGCTGGCCCCAATTCCAGCCATTTGTTCCAATTGCAGTGCCACTGTGGTCCAAGCTTGCGGTATGCTTAGATGCTTCCCAGACTTCCTTCAGGCTCGACGCATCCGTCGAGCTCGCAGTTACTGCAAAAATATTGGCGTGTGTTGGGTGCCGTCCGACAGTGTCCTTTTTGTCTCCACTTTTTCGAGTGTTGCCCTCAGCAGTACGCCACCGACGTGCGCGCCAGCGCGTCCCACCTGATCCGAACAGGACAATCCCGGCTGAAGGCGCTGTGATCCGTCTTTGCCATCCCCGCCGCAGCACAGTTCCGGCATTTAGCTGGCTCTGCCCCTTGCCACTGGGCACACGCGGCACGAAGATGTGGGCCTCCGCAGTGACTGCATAAGTCGGCCAATTCTTTACAGAACCGCCGACTATGCCCGTAGTCGAGGCACCTTGTGCATTGCACCAGTGGCGATTGGTCCGCGACGTGGATGGACTGGAGGTCCACGCGCACCTTCCCCTTCTCGATTATTCTGCCCCAGACAGTCGGGGACGCGCTGACGATCACGTCATGGGTTAGGGCGTTCCTGGCGTTCTTTTTGAACTTGATTTTCATTCGATCCTCCTCGCTGTCGAGTTCGCGAAACACCTCCTGGTTCTGACTCCGAAGCGCCCCCAGCACTTCCTCGTCTGAGTGGATGCGAAGGACGCTCCGCGCAGCACAAAGAGCGGATCTTTGTTCTTCACGTCCTCGACAACGAGGTGGTGTTCCGCTTTATTGAGGCGCTCCCGCACTCTATCCCTTTCCTCCTTCGTCCTGCAGCCCATCACTATCTTCTGGTCTTTTGCCTTCCGCACACTTTCAATCTCTATTCCCCCGTCCTTTGCTTTTACAGCCTTCCTTATCCTCTCCAGGACCTGTTCCCCCGTCTCCGTTTCGTTTCGTCTTTTGACGTCACCACTACGGAGTGCAGCGCGGTCCTTCCTGGGGTCTGCCTTTTCGGTGGACCCGCCGCCACACTCGCGTACGTGGGCGTCCTCTCGATTATTTCCTCCTGCCTCTCCATCGCCCGCTGCAGTCTCTCAACTTTTTCGCTGCTCTCCTTCACCAGCGCGCTATGCTCCGCTAGTGAAGCGAGCAGCGAATCCACCTCCGGAAGGCGTTGTGTTGCTGGCGGCACGTTTGCGATTTGCTCCTTTTCTTTAGCCTTTGGTGTCTCAACCCCGCCCGCGGCCGCTGTTGCCGCCGCCTCCTTCACCAGCTGGTACAGGCGTTCCACCGCTCGGATGACCCCTGCCTTCAGATCTGCCTTCATATTGCGCGAGTCCGCGAGGTGCGACTTCGCGCGCAGAAGGCAGTTTCGTGCCTCGGTCACCCGGTCGGTGGGTTTACCTGTCTGCGGCCGGCCTGATTCCGGCGGCGTTCGCATCGACTCGGTGGTATTGTGGCACGTCACAGCTTCGGCTGCCTGCTGCGACAGTGCACGCCGAGTGATTTTGCGTGGCGCCGACAGAATGAAGTCTGGACTTTCGGGTGAGGACGGCGCGGCAGTCGGGCGGAGCTGAGCCTCCGCCAACCTTCCGTTTTTCACCTCTCCAGTGCTTCGCCTCGAACTGGAGGCTTGAGTTGAAACACTGGGAGGCGAAGTTTGCTCCTTCTCCTCAAATCGCAAGGAGAGTGTTGCGACCGATGGAATGGCCTTGGCAGATGCGGGGGCCTTTTGCGCTGGGGTCCTCGTCATAGGCATGTTGGGGGTGTATAAAATTACGAAGATCTGTAGAAATCACAAACAATTGTCAATATGATAAATTACTGATCCCTGTAAAGAGGGGATCAGTGGTCAATGTTATTAAGCCTCAATAGAGGATTGTCTAAAATATTAGCTCCCTGTATACAGGGGAACAGTTTGACATTAATAATAAATAATTCTAAAAATTTTTGTTTGTCCTCAATCGAGGTATCAATAGTTAAAATGGGGTAATATCCTGTATAAATGTACTTGTCGACTGTAAAGGGGTCTAATGATTAAAATAATCACTATTGTTAAATAAAAAATTTTTTGACCAGTATAAAAGGGTTCGCTGGACTACCACACAGATGAAATGGCCACTATCGGGTGGGTGGGGGGCAAATTTTTGAAGTTCTACAGCTCGGATCGGCGCGTGCAAGGTGTCAAAAGACGCGGCTCGGCGCGGGCTATAGGACTGCGCAGAAAACCGAAAAGCGCTACGAAGAAAATTTTGGAAAAGCGGTCAAAAAACCGTTTTTTATGTCGAAATGTTAGAGGAAAATGAAAATTTTTGCAGGTTTCCCTACAGTCGGCGGTGCAAAATGCGGTGCGGAGTGCGGGCACGGAAGGTAAGTATGTCTGCAAAAATTTTGAGCTAAATCCAACGAGCGGTTTTTGAGTTAAAAATTTTTGAAAATTAAATTTTGAAAAAGATGGTTTTTCGTGAAAATCGGAAAATCCGACTAGTGCCGGTCTGTCGTAATATGTCAGAACGCTATCAATAGCCAAGTCTAGCTTGTACCAGCAGAAAACTGCGTCAAAAACGGTCAAAAAATGTTCGAGATATTACAACTTGATGTTTTAGTTGGCGAGGTATAGGTGGATTTTCGTATGTGAAGCGAAATTTTTCTAAGTCCCAAATAATAAGTTTTTAAAAATTTTTGAAGTTCTACAGCTCGGATCGGCGCGTGCAAGGTGTCAAAAGACGCGGCTCGGCGCGGGCTATAGGACTGCGCAGAAAACCGAAAAGCGCTACGAAGAAATGGTTGGAATAGCGGTCAAAAAACCGTTTTTTATGTCGAAATGTGAGAGTATAATGAAAATTTTTGCAGGTTTCCCTACAGTCGGCGGTGCAAAATGCGGTGCGGAGTGCGGGCACGGAAGGTAAGTATGTCTGCAAAAATTTTGAGCTAAATCCAACGAGCGGTTTTTGAGTTAAAAAATTTTGAAAATTAAATTTTGAAAAAGATGGTTTTTCGTGGAAAACGGAAAATCCGACTAGTGCCGGTCTGTCGTAATATGTCAGAACGCTATCAATAGCCAAGTCTAGCTTGTACCAGCAGAAAACTGCGTCAAAAACGGTCAAAAAATGTTCGAGATATTACAACTTGATGTTTTAGTTGGCGAGGTATAGGTGGATTTTCGTATGTGAAGCGAAATTTTTCTAAGTCCCAAATAATAAGTTTTTAAAAATTTTTGAAGTTCTACAGCTCGGATCGGCGCGTGCAAGGTGTCAAAAGACGCGGCTCGGCGCGGGCTATAGGACTGCGCAGAAAACCGAAAAGCGCTACGAAGAAAATTTTGGAAAAGCGGTCAAAAAACCGTTTTTTATGTCGAAATGTTAGAGGAAAATGAAAATTTTTGCAGGTTTCCCTACAGTCGGCGGTGCAAAATGCGGTGCGGAGTGCGGGCACGGAAGGTAAGTATGTCTGCAAAAATTTTGAGCTAAATCCAACGAGCGGTTTTTGAGTTAAAAAATTTTGAAAATTAAATTTTGAAAAAGATGGTAATTGTTTTAATACGGTATATCCGACTAGTGCCGGTCTGTCGTAATATGTCAGAACGCTATCAATAGCCAAGTCTAGCTTGTACCAGCAGAAAACTGCGTCAAAAACGGTCAAAAAATGTTCGAGATATTACAACTTGATGTTTTGGTTAGCGAGGTATAGGTGGATTTTCGTATGTGAGGTGAAATTTTCTAAGTCCCAAATAATAAGTTTTTAAAAATTTTTGAAGTTCTACAGCTCGGATCGGCGCGTGCAAGGTGTCAAAAGACGCGGCTCGGCGCGGGCTATAGGACTGCGCAGAAAACCGAAAAGCGCTACGAAGAAAATTTTGGAAAAGCGGTCAAAAAAACCGTTTTTTATGTCGAAATGTTAGAGGAAAATGAAAATTTTTGCAGGTTTCCCTACAGTCGGCGGTGCAAAATGCGGTGCGGAGTGCGGGCACGGAAGGTAAGTATGTCTGCAAAAATTTTGAGCTAAATCCAACGAGCGGTTTTTGAGTTAAAAAATTTTGAAAATTAAATTTTGAAAAAGATGGTTTTTCGTGGAAAACGGAAAATCCGACTAGTGCCGGTCTGTCGTAATATGTCAGAACGCTATCAATAGCCAAGTCTAGCTTGTACCAGCAGAAAACTGCGTCAAAAACGGTCAAAAAATGTTCGAGATATTACGGTTAGGTTAGGTTAGGTTAGGTTAGGTTAGGTTTTTTTTTTTTTTTTTTTTTTTTTTTTTAAAAAGTGACAGGAGTGGAAGGCTCCTGCCATGCGAAGGCCCCCTGCCAAAGGTTACGCAGGGACGTTGATATAAGCTGCAGTATTTTCATTTTCAAATTTTATTTTATGATAAATAATATATAAGTTATAAATATATATAATGCAATTCGCCATTTAATTTTTTATTATTAATAAAGACTGCGTTCTCATAGAGGATATATTTAGTTACCTACTTTCTTCCGTAAAAAATATCATTTTTGAATATTACGTATGATAAATAAGTCTATATATTTTTTTCAATATTGTATGATACAAATGTAGTAACTCTGTTTAAATATCTAATGCTTTATTTCCGACCATTTTATAATTTCCTTAAAAGTCACCGGAGGGGTTTGTTACTAATTGCACCTTTAATATTACGGACAGTTTTGTGGGGTAAGACTCTCCACCCCGGGTTCTCATTCCATGTTTACCACCACAGAGTTGGGCATAGTGCGCAAGCGGTGGGTCATGTTTGTCATCATGTTGCCACTCGCTTGCGCGAGCTGCCGATTGTTGGTTCCGTCGGTGGTCAGCGCGATATGTTTGTTTCGAGTGGAGGGTCTCCACCCACAATGGTAGACTATTAATTGTCTTGGCACTCCATACTGCTGCGGCTCGACGTATGCGCCGTCTTCTGGTGCTGGTCACCTTTTTCTCACTTTTAAAATGGTTGTACCACAGCGGCAAGTAACGTTCGCTTATATTTAATTGTGCCAGCTTGCTATGAAGCTGGCCCCAATTCCAGCCATTTGTTCCAATTGCAGTGCCACTGTGGTCCAAGCTTGCGGTATGCTTAGATGCTTCCCAGACTTCCTTCAGGCTCGACGCATCCGTCGAGCTCGCAGTTACTGCAAAAATATTGGCGTGTGTTGGGTGCCGTCCGACAGTGTCCTTTTTGTCTCCACTTTTTCGAGTGTTGCCCTCAGCAGTACGCCACCGACGTGCGCGCCAGCGCGTCCCACCTGATCCGAACAGGACAATCCCGGCTGAAGGCGCTGTGATCCGTCTTTGCCATCCCCGCCGCAGCACAGTTCCGGCATTTAGCTGGCTCTGCCCCTTGCCACTGGGCACACGCGGCACGAAGATGTGGGCCTCCGCAGTGACTGCATAAGTCGGCCAATTCTTTACAGAACCGCCGACTATGCCCGTAGTCGAGGCACCTTGTGCATTGCACCAGTGGCGATTGGTCCGCGACGTGGATGGACTGGAGGTCCACGCGCACCTTCCCCTTCTCGATTATTCTGCCCCAGACAGTCGGGGACGCGCTGACGATCACGTCATGGGTTAGGGCGTTCCTGGCGTTCTTTTTGAACTTGATTTTCATTCGATCCTCCTCGCTGTCGAGTTCGCGAAACACCTCCTGGTTCTGACTCCGAAGCGCCCCCAGCACTTCCTCGTCTGAGTGGATGCGAAGGACGCTCCGCAGCACAAAGAGCGGATCTTTGTTCTTCACGTCCTCGACAACGAGGTGGTGTTCCGCTTTATTGAGGCGCTCCCGCACTCTATCCCTTTCCTCCTTCGTCCTGCAGCCCATCACTATCTTCTGGTCTTTTGCCTTCCGCACACTTTCAATCTCTATTCCCCCGTCCTTTGCTTTTACAGCCTTCCTTATCCTCTCCAGGACCTGTTCCCCCGTCTCCGTTTCGTCTTTTGACGTCACCACTACGGAGTGCAGCGCGGTCCTTCCTGGGGTCTGCCTTTTCGGTGGACCCGCCGCCACACTCGCGTACGTGGGCGTCCTCTCGATTATTTCCTCCTGCCTCTCCATCGCCCGCTGCAGTCTCTCAACTTTTTCGCTGCTCTCCTTCACCAGCGCGCTATGCTCCGCTAGTGAAGCGAGCAGCGAATCCACCTCCGGAAGGCGTTGTGTTGCTGGCGGCACGTTTGCGATTTGCTCCTTTTCTTTAGCCTTTGGTGTCTCAACCCCGCCCGCGGCCGCTGTTGCCGCCGCCTCCTTCACCAGCTGGTACAGGCGTTCCACCACCGCTCGGATGACCCCTGCCTTCAGATCTGCCTTCATATTGCGCGAGTCCGCGAGGTGCGACTTCGCGCGCAGAAGGCAGTTTCGTGCCTCGGTCACCCGGTCGGTGGGTTTACCTGTCTGCGGCCGGCCTGATTCCGGCGGCGTTCGCATCGACTCGGTGGTATTGTGGCACGTCACAGCTTCGGCTGCCTGCTGCGACAGTGCACGCCGAGTGATTTTGCGTGGCGCCGACAGAATGAAGTCTGGACTTTCGGGTGAGGACGGCGCGGCAGTCGGGCGGAGCTGAGCCTCCGCCAACCTTCCGTTTTTCACCTCTCCAGTGCTTCGCCTCGAACTGGAGGCTTGAGTTGAAACACTGGGAGGCGAAGTTTGCTCCTTCTCCTCAAATCGCAAGGAGAGTGTTGCGACCGATGGAATGGCCTTGGCAGATGCGGGGGCCTTTTGCGCTGGGGTCCTCGTCATAGGCATGTTGGGGGTGTATAAAATTACGAAGATCTGTAGAAATCACAAACAATTGTCAATATGATAAATTACTGATCCCTGTAAAGAGGGGATCAGTGGTCAATGTTATTAAGCCTCAATAGAGGATTGTCTAAAATATTAGCTCCCTGTATACAGGGGAACAGTTTGACATTAATAATAAATAATTCTAAAAATTTTTGTTTGTCCTCAATCGAGGTATCAATAGTTAAAATGGGGTAATATCCTGTATAAATGTACTTGTCGACTGTAAAGGGGTCTAATGATTAAAATAATCACTATTGTTAAATAAAAAATTTTTTGACCAGTATAAAAGGGTTCGCTGGACTACCACACAGATGAAATGGCCACTATCGGGTGGGTGGGGGGGCAAATTTTTGAAGTTCTACAGCTCGGATCGGCGCGTGCAAGGTGTCAAAAGACGCGGCTCGGCGCGGGCTATAGGACTGCGCAGAAAACCGAAAAGCGCTACGAAGAAAATTTTGGAAAAGCGGTCAAAAAACCGTTTTTTATGTCGAAATGTTAGAGGAAAATGAAAATTTTTGCAGGTTTCCCTACAGTCGGCGGTGCAAAATGCGGTGCGGAGTGCGGGCACGGAAGGTAAGTATGTCTGCAAAAATTTTGAGCTAAATCCAACGAGCGGTTTTTGAGTTAAAAATTTTTGAAAATTAAATTTTGAAAAAGATGGTTTTTCGTGGAAAACGGAAAATCCGACTAGTGCCGGTCTGTCGTAATATGTCAGAACGCTATCAATAGCCAAGTCTAGCTTGTACCAGCAGAAAACTGCGTCAAAAACGGTCAAAAAATGTTCGAGATATTACAACTTGATGTTTTAGTTGGCGAGGTATAGGTGGATTTTCGTATGTGAAGCGAAATTTTTCTAAGTCCCAAATAATAAGTTTTTAAAAATTTTTGAAGTTCTACAGCTCGGATCGTCGCGTGCACGGTGTCAAAAGACGCGGCTCGGCGCGGGCTATAGGACTGCGCAGAAAACCGAAAAGCGCTACGAAGAAAATTTTGGAAAAGCGGTCAAAAAACCGTTTTTTATGTCGAAATGTTAGAGGAAAATGAAAATTTTTGCAGGTTTCCCTACAGTCGGCGGTGCAAAATGCGGTGCGGAGTGCGGGCACGGAAGGTAAGTATGTCTGCAAAAATTTTGAGCTAAATCCAACGAGCGGTTTTTGAGTTAAAAATTTTTGAAAATTAAATTTTGAAAAAGATGGTTTTTCGTGGAAAACGGAAAATCCGACTAGTGCCGGTCTGTCGTAATATGTCAGAACGCTATCAATAGCCAAGTCTAGCTTGTACCAGCAGAAAACTGCGTCAAAAACGGTCAAAAAATGTTCGAGATATTACAACTTGATGTTTTAGTTGGCGAGGTATAGGTGGATTTTCGTATGTGAAGCGAAATTTTTCTAAGTCCCAAATAATAAGTTTTTAAAAATTTTTGAAGTTCTACAGCTCGGATCGGCGCGTGCAAGGTGTCAAAAGACGCGGCTCGGCGCGGGCTATAGGACTGCGCAGAAAACCGAAAAGCGCTACGAAGAAAATTTTGGAAAAGCGGTCAAAAAACCGTTTTTTATGTCGAAATGTTAGAGGAAAATGAAAATTTTTGCAGGTTTCCCTACAGTCGGCGGTGCACGTTGCGGGGCGGAGTGCGGGCGCGGAAGGGGAGGCTGTCTGCAAAAATTTTGAGCTAAATCCAACGAGCGGTTTTGAGTTAAAAAATTTTGAAAATTAAATTTTGAAAAAGATGGTTTTTCGTGGAAAACGGAAAATCCGACTAGTGCCGGTCTGTCGTAATATGTCAGAACGCTATCAATAGCCAAGTCTAGCTTGTACCAGCAGAAAACTGCGTCAAAAACGGTCAAAAAATGTTCGAGATATTACAACTTGATGTTTTAGTTGGCGAGGTATAGGTGGATTTTCGTATGTGAAGCGAAATTTTTCTAAGTCCCAAATAATAGTTTTTAAAAATTTTTGAAGTTCTACAGCTCGGATCGGCGCGTGCAAGGTGTCAAAAGACGCGGCTCGGCGCGGGCTATAGGACTGCGCAGAAAACCGAAAAGCGCTACGAAGAAAATTTTGGAAAAGCGGTCAAAAAACCGTTTTTTATGTCGAAATGTTAGAGGAAAATGAAAATTTTTGCAGGTTTCCCTACAGTCGGCGGTGCAAAATGCGGTGCGGAGTGCGGGCACGGAAGGTAAGTATGTCTGCAAAAATTTTGAGCTAAATCCAACGAGCGGTTTTTGAGTTAAAAATTTTTGAAAATTAAATTTTGAAAAAGATGGTTTTTCGTGGAAAACGGAAAATCCGACTAGTGCCGGTCTGTCGTAATATGTCAGAACGCTATCAATAGCCAAGTCTAGCTTGTACCAGCAGAAAACTGCGTCAAAAACGGTCAAAAAATGTTCGAGATATTACGGTTAGGTTAGGTTAGGTTAGGTTAGGTTAGGTTAGGTTAGGTTAGGTTAGGTTAGGTTAGGTTAGGTTAGGTTAGGTTAGGTTAGGTTAGGTTAGGTTAGGTTAGGTTAGGTTAGGTTAGGTTAGGTTAGGTTAGGTTAGGTTAGGTTAGGTTAGGTTTTTTTTTTTTTTTTTTTTTTTTTTTTTTTTTTTTTTTTTTTTTTTTTTTTTTTTTTTTGATGCAGAAGTGAGGAAATCCTCATGGACGCCCAGACTATTGCACGAATGTAACAGTCTGGGCAGTGCCGGACTCCTACCGGCTAAAACCTCACTCCTGCCTTGCTGGTGTTCCCCTAACATGATCAGGGTCCTTGGGAATAAGCGTTGTTTTGTTTAGAGACCTTGGTTTAATTTGTTTAATTTGCTTGTGTTCTGTTCCTAGTCTTCTTTATAGCGGGTCAAAATGTGCTTATATTTTTTCCTGGTGTTTATTTTTGAGCAAAGATAAGAGGGCGTCTTTTTGTCAGCTTGAGAGCCGGCTGTGTACTTGGGCCATCCGCCCAGAGTGCCTTCATTGGTTTTTCACCTTCCATCGCTAGTTTCAGGTATCTATAGATACGTTTATCCGAGTAGACGGCGGTGCATGATTACTATGCACCCACTCGTTTACTTAAGTGTCTACATTTTTTGTTTTAGCGATGGTCGGCGTCTTTTCTTTTTGTAGCTCTTCCGGGCAGGCGGTCCATGTTAATTTTAGGCCTTTGAGAGCGACTGGCACAATTTTTATAGTGCAGGCCTTGGGGTCACCTCTGTTGCGACAGTCTTCAGTGTTGGTCTCCTTCCTTGAGTTGGCTGAGTTTACCGACCACCACAATGGGGTGGGTTGCCTTTTTAATTGTGCCAGTTTCTCATGAAACTGGCTGCAATTTGATATTCTTCGGCCTTTGTCGTCTGTTTCAAGTACCCCATTGTTGTGGCCAGAACATGCTTGGACTTGATCCAACACCTCGGTGAGCAGTTTATTACGTGGGGTACCCATTTTTGTTGGCCATAGCTCGACGCTGGACGCTTGGAAGAGCCTCATCTTTTTTATATTGCCCAATGTTGGTAGCTTGCCCTCAGCAGTAGGCCACAGAGAGACGCGCCAGAGCGTCCCATTTGACACGGATGGGACACTCGCTGTCGAAAGCATGGTGGTCGGCTTTCTCAAGTTTTGCAACTTTGCAGTTGTGGCACGTCGGGGTGGCCGCTGCTGAGTGCAAGGGGCAGTCAGCTCGTAAGTGGGGGTCTCCGCAATGCACGCACAAATCGGCGGGTTCCGTGCACAGTTTCCGGCTGTGGCCGAATCGAAGACAGCGGGTGCACTGCACCAATGGGGACTGGTCCTGCACGCGCACCCGCTGCAGGTCAATGTGCACTCGACCCGCTACCGTCAGTCTCTGCCAAACCGCTGGCGACACCTGCAAGACAGCGTGGCACATTAAGGAGTTCCTGGTCCGGCGACGGTATTTCACTCCCAGCCGCATGTCTTCCGCTGTGAGGTCTTGCAGTAGGTGCCCATTTTGCCTCTTTAGCGCATCCACTAATTCTCCGTCCGTGTGGCACGACAGGACGTCCCTGATTATTATGAGGGGGTCTTTATTTTTGACCTCCTCGACTAGAAGATGTCCGGACTCCCGGATGCGGTCCCTTACTGCCGCGAGCTCCTCTTTTGTCCTGAACCCGACGATCACCTTTTGGTCTTTAGCTTTTCGAAGGCGCTCGACCCGGGTGCCCTGGTTTCGGGCATCGACCACCGTCCTCAGCTTTTCGATAACCCCTTCACTGGTGTCCTGGTCGTCGGTAGATGACACGACCACCGAGTGAAGGGACTCCCGAAGTCGCTGTCTTGGGGTGGCCGCTATTGTGGCGTAGGATGGTGTTTGGCCTGCGATGAGTTGGGGAGCCTGCTTAAGGTGATCCGTCAGGCTCCGAGCGTGTTGTTTGCAGTCTTCGGCAGTCAGGGAAGTTTTTTCTAAAAGGCGCTCCTGCCCCTCCATCGCCCGCTGCAACTTCTCCATTTTTTCGCTGCTCTCCTTCACCAGCGCGCTATGCTCCGCTAGTGAAGTGAGCAGCGAATCCACCTCCGGAAGGCGTTTCGTAACTGGCGGCGAGTCTGCTACTATAGCCTTTGGCGGCTCAATCCCGCCCACGGCTGTTGCGGCCACCGCCTCCTTAACCAGCTGATACAGGCGTTCCACCGCTCGGATGACCCCTGCCTTCAGGTCTGCCTTCATATTGCGCGAGTCCGCGAGGTGCGACTTCGCGCGCAGAAGGCAGTTTCGTGCCTCGGTCACCCGGTCGGTGGGTTTGCCTGCTTGCGGACGGCCTGCTTCCGGCGGCGTTCGCGTCGACTCGGTGGTAGTGCGGCACGTCAGAGCTTCGGTTGCCTGCTGCGACAGTGCACGCCGAGTGATTTTGCGTGGCGCCGACGGAAGCCAGTCCGGACTTTCGGGTGAGGACGGCGCGACCGTCGGGCGGAGCTGAGCCTCCGCCAACCTTCCGTTTTTCACCTCTCCAGTGCTTCGCCTCGAACTGGAGGCTTGAGTTGAAACACTGGGAGGTGAACTTTGCTCCTTTTCCTCGAACCGTAAGGAGAGTGTTGCGACCGATGGAATGGCCTGAGTAGATGTAGGGGCCTTTTGCGCGGGGGTCCTCGTCATAGGCATGTTAGAGGTGTAAAAGTTTTGGTATATAAACCAGCAAGTAAAATATTAATAATTAATAAATTATTATTTGTCTGCAATTATATTTACAAAATTCAGTGTTTTAACTGCTCCCTGTATAGAGGGGAACAGTTTGTCATAAGATAATTCGATATTAAAATTTAAGTTGATCCTCAATAGAGGTGTCAATAGTAAAATGGGGTAATATCTTGTATAAATGTACTTGTCGACTGTAAAGGGGTCTAATGTTAAAAATAGAACACTATTGTCAATAAAAAGTTTTTTGACCAATATAAAGGGGTTCGCTGGACTACCACACAGATGAAACGGCCACTATCGGGTGGGTGGGGGGGCAAATTTTTGAAGTTCTACAGCTCGGATCGGCGCGTGCAAGGTGTCAAAAGACGCGGCTCGGCGCGGGCTGTAAGACTGCGCAGAAAACCGAAAAGCGCTACGAAGAAATTTTTTGGAAAACGGTGAAAAAACCGTTTTTTGGTCGAAATGTTAGAGAAAATTGAAAATTTTTGCAAGTTTCCCTACAGTCAGCGGTGCAAAATGCGGTGCGGAGTGCGGGCACGGAAGGTAAGTATTTTTGCAAAAATTTTGAGCTAAATCCAACGAGCGGTTTTTGAGTTAGAAAATTTTGAATAACGAATTTTGAAAAAAGTGGTTTTTCGTGAAAAGCGGAAAATCCAACGAGTGCCGGTCTGTCGTAATATGTCAGAACGCTATCAATAGCCAAGTCTAGCTTGTACCAGCAGAAAACTGCGTCAAAAACGGTCAAAAAATGTTCAAGATATCACGACTTGATGTTTTAGTAGTACGGGTATAGGTGGATTTCGTATATATGAAGCGAATTTTTCTAAGTCCCAAATTACAAGTTTTGAAAAATTTTTGAAGTTCCACAGCTCGGATCGGCGCGTGCAAGGTGTCAAAAGACGCGGCTCGGCGCGGGCTGTAGGACTGCGCAGAAAACCGAAAAGCGCTACGAAGAAAATTTTTGGAAAACGGTCAAAAAACCGTTTTTTAGGTCGAAATGTTAGAGAAAATTGAAAATTTTTGCAAGTTTCCCTACAGTCAGCGGTGCAAAATGCGGTGCGGAGTGCGGGCACGGAAGGTAAGTATTTTTGCAAAAATTTTGAGCTAAATCCAACGAGCGGTTTTTGAGTTAGAAAATTTTGAATAACGAATTTTGAAAAAAGTGGTTTTTCGTGAAAAGCGGAAAATCCAA
Organism: Athetis lepigone; assembly: GCA_033675125.1. Classification (NCBI taxonomy): domain Eukaryota; kingdom Metazoa; phylum Arthropoda; class Insecta; order Lepidoptera; family Noctuidae; genus Athetis; species Athetis lepigone. Next base: position 17,131 of record JAWMCH010000093.1, on the reverse strand, counting down.
CGAGTGCAGGTCTGTCGTAATATGTCAGAACGCTATCAATAGCCAAGTCTAGCTTGTACCAGCAGAAAACTGCGTCAAAAACGGTCAAAAAATGTTCAAGATATCACGACTTGATGTTTTAGTAGTACGGGTATAGGTGGATTTCGTATATGAGAAGCGAATTTTTCTAAGTCCCAAATTACAAGTTTTTAAAAATTTTTGAAGTTCTACAGCTCGGATCGGCGCGTGCAAGGTGTCAAAAGACGCGGCTCGGCGCGGGCTGTAGGACTGCGCAGAAAACCGAAAAGCGCTACGAAGAAAATTTTTGGAAAACGGTCAAAAAACCGTTTTTTAGGTCGAAATGTTAGAGAAAATTGAAAATTTTTGCAAGTTTCCCTACAGTCGGCGGTGCAAAATGCGGTGCGGAGTGCGGGCACGGAAGGTAAGTATTTTTGCAAAAATTTTGAGCTAAATCCAACGAGCGGTTTTTGAGTTAGAAAATTTTGAATAACGAATTTTGAAAAAAGTGGTTTTTCGTGAAAAGCGGAAAATCCAACGAGTGCAGGTCTGTCGTAATATGTCAGAACGCTATCAATAGCCAAGTCTAGCTTGTACCAGCAGAAAACTGCGTCAAAAACGGTCAAAAAATGTTCAAGATATCACGACTTGATGTTTTAGTAGTACGGGTATAGGTGGATTTCGTATATGAGAAGCGAATTTTTCTAAGTCCCAAATTACAAGTTTTTAAAAATTTTTGAAGTTCTACAGCTCGGATCGGCGCGTGCAAGGTGTCAAAAGACGCGGCTCGGCGCGGGCTGTAGGACTGCGCAGAAAACCGAAAAGCGCTACGAAGAAAATTTTTGGAAAACGGTCAAAAAACCGTTTTTTAGGTCGAAATGTTAGAGAAAATTGAAAATTTTTGCAAGTTTCCCTACAGTCAGCGGTGCAAAATGCGGTGCGGAGTGCGGGCACGGAAGGTAAGTATTTTTGCAAAAATTTTGAGCTAAATCCAACGAGCGGTTTTTGAGTTAGAAAATTTTGAATAACGAATTTTGAAAAAAGTGGTTTTTCGTGAAAAGCGGAAAATCCAACGAGTGCCGGTCTGTCGTAATATGTCAGAACGCTATCAATAGCCAAGTCTAGCTTGTACCAGCAGAAAACTGCGTCAAAAACGGTCAAAAAATGTTCAAGATATCACGACTTGATGTTTTAGTAGTACGGGTATAGGTGGATTTCGTATATATGAAGCGAATTTTTCTAAGTCCCAAATTACAAGTTTTGAAAAATTTTTGAAGTTCTACAGCTCGGATCGGCGCGTGCAAGGTGTCAAAAGACGCGGCTCGGCGCGGGCTGTAAGACTGCGCAGAAAACCGAAAAGCGCTACGAAGAAATTTTTTGGAAAACGGTGAAAAAACCGTTTTTTGGTCGAAATGTTAGAGAAAATTGAAAATTTTTGCAAGTTTCCCTACAGTCAGCGGTGCAAAATGCGGTGCGGAGTGCGGGCACGGAAGGTAAGTATTTTTGCAAAAATTTTGAGCTAAATCCAACGAGCGGTTTTTGAGTTAGAAAATTTTGAATAACGAATTTTGAAAAAAGTGGTTTTTCGTGAAAAGCGGAAAATCCAACGAGTGCCGGTCTGTCGTAATATGTCAGAACGCTATCAATAGCCAAGTCTAGCTTGTACCAGCAGAAAACTGCGTCAAAAACGGTCAAAAAATGTTCAAGATATCACGACTTGATGTTTTAGTAGTACGGGTATAGGTGGATTTCGTATATGTGAAGCGAATTTTTCTAAGTCCCAAATTACAAGTTTTGAAAAATTTTTGAAGTTCTACAGCTCGGATCGGCGCGTGCAAGGTGTCAAAAGACGCGGCTCGGCGCGGGCTGTAAGACTGCGCAGAAAACCGAAAAGCGCTACGAAGAAATTTTTTGGAAAACGGTGAAAAAACCGTTTTTTGGTCGAAATGTTAGAGAAAATTGAAAATTTTTGCAAGTTTCCCTACAGTCAGCGGTGCAAAATGCGGTGCGGAGTGCGGGCACGGAAGGTAAGTATTTTTGCAAAAATTTTGAGCTAAATCCAACGAGCGGTTTTTGAGTTAGAAAATTTTGAATAACGAATTTTGAAAAAAGTGGTTTTTCGTGAAAAGCGGAAAATCCAACGAGTGCAGGTCTGTCGTAATATGTCAGAACGCTATCAATAGCCAAGTCTAGCTTGTACCAGCAGAAAACTGCGTCAAAAACGGTCAAAAAATGTTCAAGATATCACGACTTGATGTTTTAGTAGTACGGGTATAGGTGGATTTCGTATATGAGAAGCGAATTTTTCTAAGTCCCAAATTACAAGTTTTTAAAAATTTTTGAAGTTCTACAGCTCGGATCGGCGCGTGCAAGGTGTCAAAAGACGCGGCTCGGCGCGGGCTGTAAGACTGCGCAGAAAACCGAAAAGCGCTACGAAGAAATTTTTTGGAAAACGGTGAAAAAACCGTTTTTTGGTCGAAATGTTAGAGAAAATTGAAAATTTTTGCAAGTTTCCCTACAGTCAGCGGTGCAAAATGCGGTGCGGAGTGCGGGCACGGAAGGTAAGTATTTTTGCAAAAATTTTGAGCTAAATCCAACGAGCGGTTTTTGAGTTAGAAAATTTTGAATAACGAATTTTGAAAAAAGTGGTTTTTCGTGAAAAGCGGAAAATCCAACGAGTGCCGGTCTGTCGTAATATGTCAGAACGCTATCAATAGCCAAGTCTAGCTTGTACCAGCAGAAAACTGCGTCAAAAACGGTCAAAAAATGTTCAAGATATCACGACGGGTTAGGTTAGGTTTTTTTTTTTTTTTTTTTTTTTGGTTGTGACAGGAGTAGAAAACTCCTGCCATGCGAAGGCCCCCTGCCAAGGATTACGCAGGGACGTTGTTATAGGCTGCTGGTTAAATTTTTCTTCTGACTGTTATCCATTTGGGATAGATAAATAATAAATAGAATATATATATATTGTTTGTGATTCTGTGTAATTCGATCTTATTGTTTATTCTACAATTTTAAAAACTGACTATTGCTTGTAAATTGAAAACTTCTAAATATTTCTAATAATTACGTTAATTTTTAAGTTTGCTTATTAAATTTGGATTAACCGACTTTTTAGCAAAGACTTTGAATTGAAATAATCTATACACAACTATTATATTTCTTTCGAGGGACGGGTTTCGTGAGCTCCTTAGTATATTTGAATGGCAGTTCGGTAGAGTGAGATCATCCACTCCGTTGGCTCCCTCTTTGCTTCGACCATGGTGTTTGGCTCTGTGCGCAAGCGGTGGTTCATGTTATTATAATGGTGCCACTCGCTTGCGCGAGCAGCTGCTCCTTGGATCCGGCGTTGGTCAGCACAATCGTTGTTTTTCCAGGTGTACAGAGTGAAGGGTCTCCACCCACAGAAATGCAAAATATTGCCTTGGCACTCCTTATAACTGCGGCGTGTCGGACGCGCCGTCCTTTAATGCTGGTCTCAGTACTTACATGTATCCGCGGGTTGTACCACAACGGTAAGTCATATTTGCTCCTTTTTAATTGGGCCAGCTTCTTATGAAGCTGACCCCAATTCCAGCCGTTAATTTCAGTAGTACCGTTGTGGTCCAAGCCAACATGCTTTTGTGTTACTCCGCTTTCATCTGGGCTCGACGCATCCCCTGGGGTCGCTGTTGCCGAGGTGATATAGGCATGAGTTGGGTGCCATCCGACATTTACTAAAATCCGTACGTTGCCCTCAGCAATACGCTACCGACATGCGTGACAGCGCGTCCCACCTGACTCGAACAGGACAGTCTCGGCTGAAGGCGCTGTGGTCCGTCTTTTCCATCCTCGCCTCGGCACAGTTCCGGCATTTCGGTGTCTCCGCTTCCTTCCACTGGGCACACGCGGCACGAAGGTGCGGCCCCCCACAGTGACTGCATAAGTCGGCCGGTTCTTTACAGAAACGCCGACTATGCCCGTAGCCGAGGCACCTTGTGCATTGCACCAGTGGCGACTGGTCCGCGACGTGGACGGACTGGAGGTCCACTCGCACCTTCCCCTTTTCGATCATCCTGCTCCAGACAGTCGGAGACGCGCTGACGATCACGTCGTGGGTCAGGGTATTTCTGGCATTTCTTTTAAATTTTATCCTCATTTCATCCTCCCCGCTGTCGAGGCCGTGAAATACCTCCCGGTTCTGGCACCGAAGCGCCCTCAGCACTTCCTCGTCTGAGTGTATGCGGAGGACGCTCCGCAGCACAATCAAGGGGTTCTTATTCTTTACGTCCTCGACAACGAGGTGGTGTTCGTCTTTATTGAGGCGCTCCCGTACACGATCACGTTCCTCCCTCGTCCTGCAGCCCATGACAATTTTCTGATCTTTGGCCTTACGCACATTTTCCACCTCTATTCCCCCCTCTTTTGCTCTGATTGCCTTTCTAATTCTTTCTAGGACCTGTTCACCTGTATCTGTTTCGTCTTTAGACGTCACCACGATGGAGTGTAGCGCGGTCCTTCCTGGGGTCTGCCTTTTCGGTGGACCCGCCGCCACACTCGCGTACGTGGGCGTCCTGTCAATAATCTCCTCCTGCCTCTCCATCGCCCGCTGTAAGCTCTCCATTTTTTCGCTGCTCTCCTTCACCAGCGCGCTATGCTCCGCTAGTGAAGCGAGCAGCGAATCCACCTCCGGAAGGCGTTGCGTTGCTGGCGGCACATTTGCTACTTGTTCCTTTTCTTTGGCCTTTGGTGTTTCGACCCCGCCCGCGGCTGTTGTTGCCGACGCCTCCTTGACTAACTGATACAGGCGTTCCACCGCGCGGGTGACCCCTGCCTTCAGATCTGCCTTCATGTTGCGCGAGTCGGCGAGATGCGATTTCGCGCGCAGAAGGCAGTTTCGTGCCTCGGTCACCCGGTCGGTGGGATTTGCCGTCTGCGGCCGGTCTGATTCCGGCGGCGACCGTGTCAACTCGGTGGAAGTGCTGCGCGTCTCAGCTTCGGTTTCCAGCTGCGAAAGGGCGCGCCGAGTGATTTTTCGTGGAGCAGACGGGAGCCAGACCGGGCTTTCGGGTGAGGATGGTGCGGCCGTCAGGCGGGCTGAGCCTCCGCCAACCTTCCGTTCTTCACCTCACCAGTGTTTCGCCCTCGCACTAGAGGCTTGAGTTGAAACACTGGGAGGCGAGCTATACTCCTTGTCCTCAAAACGCAAGGAGAGCATTGCGGACGATGGAATGGCCCGAGTAGATGTTGGGGCTTTTTGCGCTGGAGTCCTTTCCATAGGCATGTTGGGGGTGTAAAAGATATAGGATCTACAAAATTTGCAATAAGCTTAATATAATTATATTGTCGTCAATAAAATGCTAGATAAAATTAATTTACTGCTCCCTGTATAGAGGGGAACAGTTTGTCCTTAGTAATTATAGTCGTTAAGATTTTCAGTTGATCCTCACTAGAGGTGTTAATAGTATAAGTGGGGTAATATCTTGTATAAATAAGATTTTCGACTGTAAAGGGGTCTACTGATAAAAATATGCACTTTTGTCAATAAAAAGTTTTTTGACCAATATAAAGGGGTTCGCTGGACTACCACACAGATGAAACGGCCACTATCGGGTGGGTGGGGGGGCAAATTTTTGAAGTTCTACAGCTCGGATCGGCGCGTGCAAGGTGTCAAAAGACGCGGCTCGGCGCGGGCTGTAAGACTGCGCAGAAAACCGAAAAGCGCTACGAAGAAATTTTTTGGAAAACGGTGAAAAAACCGTTTTTTGGTCGAAATGTTAGAGAAAATTGAAAATTTTTGCAAGTTTCCCTACAGTCAGCGGTGCAAAATGCGGTGCGGAGTGCGGGCACGGAAGGTAAGTATCTTTGCAAAAATTTTGAGTTAAATCGAACGAGCGGTTTTAGAGATAGAAAATTTTGAATAAAAAAATTTAGAAAAAGATGGTTTTTCGTGAAAATCGGGAAATCCAACGAGTGCCGGTCTGTCGTAATATTTTTGAACGCTATCAATAGCCAAGTCTAGCTTGTATCAGCAGAAAACTGCGTCAAAAACGGTCAAAAAATGTTCAAGATATCACGACTTGATGTTTTAGTAGTACGGGTATAGGTGGATTTCGTATATATGAAGCGAATTTTTCTAAGTCCCAAATTACAAGTTTTGAAAAATTTTTGAAGTTCTACAGCTCGGATCGGCGCGTGCGAGGTGTCAGAAGACGCGGCTCGGCGCGGGCTGTAGGACTGCGCAGAAAACGGAAAAGCGCTACGAAGAAAATTTTTGAAAAGCGGTCAAAAAACCGTTTTTTAGGCCGAAATGTTAGAGGAAAATGAAAATTTTTGCAAGTTTCCCTGGTTAGGTTAGGTTAGGTTAGGTTAGGTTAGGTTAGGTTAGGTTAGGTTAGGTTAGGTTAGGTTAGGTTAGGTTAGGTTAGGTTAGGTTAGGTTAGGTTAGGTTAGGTTAGGTTAGGTTAGGTTAGGTTAGGTTAGGTTAGGTTAGGTTAGGTTAGGTTAGGTTAGGTTAGGTTAGGTTAGGTTAGGTTAGGTTAGGTTAGGTTAGGTTAGGTTAGGTTAGGTTAGGTTAGGTTAGGTTAGGTTAGTGTAGGTTAGGTTAGGTTAGGTTAGGTTAGGTTAGGTTAGGTTAGGTTAGGTTAGCTTAGGTTAGGTTAGGTTAGGTAGGTTAGGTTAGGTTAGGTTAGGTAGGTTAGGTTAGGTTAGGTTAGGTTAGGTAGGTTAGGTTAGGTTAGGTTAGGTTAGGTTAGGTTAGGTTAGGTTAGGTTAGGTTAGGTTAGGTTAGGTTAGGTTAGGTTAGGTTAGGTTAGGTTAGGTTAGGTTAGGTTAGGTTAGGTTAGGTTAGGTTAGGTTAGGATAGGTTAGGTTAGGTTAGGTTAGGTTAGGTTAGGTTAGGTTAGGTTAGGTTAGGTTAGGTTAGGTTAGGTTAGGTTAGGTTAGGTTAGGTTAGGTTAGGTTAGGTTAGGTTAGGTTAGGTTAGTTTAGGGTAGGTTAGGTTAGGTTAGGTTAGGTTAGGTTTTGTTAGGTTAGGTTAGGTTAGGTTAGGTTAGGTTAGGTTAGGTTAGGTTAGGTTAGGTTAGGTTAGGTTAGGTTAGGTTACTTAGGTTAGGATAGGTTAGGTTAGGTTAGTTTAGGTTAGGTTAGGTTAGGTTAGGTTAGGTTAGGTTAGGTTAGGTTAGGTTAGGTTAGGTTAGGTTAGGTTAGGTTAGGTTAGGTTAGGTTAGTTTAGGTTAGGTTAGGTTAGGTTAGGTTAGGTTAGGTTAGGTTAGGTTAGGTTAGGTTAGGTTAGGTTAGGTTTTTTTTTTTTTTTTTTTTTTTTTTTTTTTTTGGTGACAGGAGTGTGAAGCTCCTGCCATGCGAAGGCCCCCTGCCAAGGATTACGCAGGGACGTTGTTATAGGCTGCTGTTGTATTTTTCTTCTGTGCGAGTTGGTATTGTATGATAGATAAATAAATAAATATAATATTGAGTGTTTGTTTTCTCTTTACAAATATTTCTGACTGTAAACGTAACTTTTCATAAGTTTCCTGATAAGACCAGATTATAATAATAGCCAAATTTTTTAAATAACTTGTACAGTTTTACTCTTACATAATTAATTTGAATAAATCTATTACTTTTTTGTTGTTAGTAGCTTTGGATCAACGCTTTTAATAATTTAAATTTACCTATACCATAAGCACAGTATGTATACAATTATTTGAAATAAATTTTCTTTAAGTACCAAATTTAGGACATAAATATGCATTACTTTTTTGTTCGATTGTCTCATCTCGTTTAAATTCACTGAAGGGGTTTGAGTTGTTTGCGTCTTTGTATTTTGTTGAGGACATTTTGATGAGGTGAGACTCTCCACCTCGGATTCTAATTCCATGTCTACCACCGAGGAGTTGGGCGAGGTGCGCAAGCGGTGGGTCATGTTAGTCATCATGTTACCACTCGCTTGCGCGAGCTGCCAATTGTTGGTTCCGTTGGTGGCCAGCCCGATCTGTCTGTTCGAAGTGTATCGAGTGGAGGGTCTCCACCCACAATGGTAAACTGTTATTGTCATGGCACTCCATACCACTGCGGCTCGACGTATGCGCCGCTTTCTAGTGCCGGTTACCCTACTCTCGCTTTTAAAATGGCTGTACCACGGCGGCAAGACCCATTCGCTTATTTTTAATTGTGCCAGCTTGCTATGAAGCTGGCCCCAATTCCAGCCATTTGTTCCAATTGCAGTGCCACCGTGGTCCAAGCTTGCGGTATGTTTTGGTGCTTTAGAGGCTTCCTTCAGGACCGACGCATCCGTCGAGCTCGCAGTTACTGCTATAATATCAGCGTGTGGTGGGTGCCGTCCGACAGTGTTGTTTAATCCTCCAATTTTTCGAAAGTTGCCCTCAGCAGTACGCCACTGACGTACGCGCCAGCGCGTCCCACCTGATCCGAACAGGACACTCCCGGCTGAAGGCGCTGTGTTCCGTCTTTGCCATGCCCGCCGCAGCACAGTTCCGGCATTTCGCTGGCTCCGCCCCTTGCCACTGGGCACACGCGGCACGAAGGTGTGGGCCTCCGCAGTGACTGCATAAGTCGGCCGGTTCTTTACAGAAACGCCGACTATGCCCGAACTCGAGGCACCTTGTGCATTGCACCAGTGGCGACTGGTCTGCGACGTGGATGGACTGGAGGTCCACGCGCACCTTCCCCTTCTCGACAATCCTGCCCCAAACAGTCGGGGACGCGCTGACGATCACGTCGTGGGTTAGGGCGTTCCTGGCATTCTTTTTGAATTTGACCTTCATTCTATCTGCCTCGTTGTCGAGGTCGTGAAACACCTCCCGGTTCTGACCCCGAAGCGCCCCAAGCACTTCTTCATCTGAATGAATGCGGAGGACGCTCCGCAGCACAAACAAGGGATCCTTGTTTTTCATGTCCTCGACAACGAGGTGGTGTTCCGCTTTATTAAGGCGCTCCCGCACTCTATCCCTTTCCTCCTTCGTCCTGCAGCCCATCACTATCTTCTGGTCCTTTGCCTTCCGCACACTTTCAATTTCTATACCCCCTTCTCTTGCTTTTACGGCCTTTCGAATTCTATCAAGGACCTGTTCCCCCGTCTCCATTTCATCTTTTGACGTCACCACTATGGAGTGCAGCGCGGTCCTTCCTGGGGTCTGCCTTTTCGGTGGACCCGCCGCTACACTCGCATAGGTGGCCGTCTTCTCAAGCTGTTCCCCATGGCTTTCCATCGCCCGCTGCAGCTTTCCTATCTTTTCGCTGCTCTCCTTCACCAACGCGCTGTGCTCCGCTAGTGAAGCGAGCAGCGAATCAACCTCTGGAAGGCGTTGTGTTGGTGGCGGAAGGTGTACTTCGGGGTCTTTAGGCTCGACTCCATCCCTGGCCGCCGTCGCCTCCTTCACCAGCTCGTACAAACGTTCCACCGCACGGATGACCCCTGCCTTGAGGTCTGCCTTCATATTGCGCGAGTCTGCGAGGTGCGACTTCGCGCGCAGAAGGCAATTTCGGGCCTCGGTCACCCGGTCGGTGGGTTTGGCTGGTTGCGGCTGGTCCGGTTTCGGTGGCGCCCTCTTGGTCTCGTCGGGGGCGCGGCGTTCGGCAGCATCGGTGTTTTGCTGCGACGCGGTCCGCCGGGTAATCTTCCGCGGGGCCGTTGTGGGCGGAACCGGACATTCAGGTGAAGGTATTGTGGCCGTAGGACGGAGCCGGGCCTCCGCCAACCTTCCTATTTCGACCTCTCCAGTGCTTCGCCTCGAACTAGAGGCTTGAGTTGAAGCATTGGGAGGGGACGCGGTTTTACTTCGCTCCTCGAAGCGCAGGGTAAGCGCCGCGGCCGATGGAAAGACCTGGGGTCTTTCGGATTCGTTTTGTGCGGGGGTTCTGGTGATTGGCATTTTGGGGGCGTAGAAAAGGTTTTAAATCAAAAATAAATATAATATCAATATAACTAATTTTAATAATTCAAATGTTTGATAAAATTGGTCAATAATTGTTAATAAATATTTCAAAATGGTCAATAAAAATAGTTTACTGATCCCTGTAAAGAGGGGATCAGTGGTCAATAATAATGTGCCTCAATAGAGGATTGTCTCTAAAATGTTAAAATACTGATTCCTGTAAAGAGGGAATCAGTGTCACTTAAAGCTAGAGTAATACCTCATACGACTGTAAAGGGGTCTAGGGACGACAACAAATAAAATAAGACAATAAAAAATTTTTTGACCTACTTTATAGGGTTCGCTGGTCTACCACACAGATGTAATCACCACTGTCGGGTGGGTGGGGGGGCAAATTTTTGAAGTTCTACAGCTCGGATCGGCGCGTGCAAGGTGTCAAAAGACGCGGCTCGGCGCGGGCTATAGGACTGCGCAGAAAACCGAAAAGCGCTACGAAGAAAATTTTGGAAAAGCGGTCAAAAAACCGTTTTTTATGTCGAAATGTTAGAGGAAAATGAAAATTTTTGCAGGTTTCCCTACAGTCGGCGGTGCAAAATGCGGTGCGGAGTGCGGGCACGGAAGGTAAGTATGTCTGCAAAAATTTTGAGCTAAATCCAACGAGCGGTTTTTGAGTTAAAAAATTTTGAAAATTAAATTTTGAAAAAGATGGTTTTTCGTGGAAAACGGAAAATCCAACTAGTGCCGGTCTGTCGTGATATGTCAGAACGCTATCAATAGCCAAGTCTAGCTTGTACCAGCAGAAAACTGCGTCAAAAACGGTCAAAAAATGTTCGAGATATTACAACTTGATGTTTTAGTTGGCGAGGTATAGGTAGATTTTCGTATCTGAAGCGAAATTTTTCTAAGTCCAAAATAATAAGTTTTTAAAAATTTTTGAAGTTCTACAGCTCGGATCGGCGCGTGCAAGGTGTCAAAAGACGCGGCTCGGCGCGGGCTATAGGACTGCGCAGAAAACCGAAAAGCGCTACGAAGAAAATTTTGGAAAAGCGGTCAAAAAACCGTTTTTTATGTCGAAATGTTAGAGGACAATGAACAATTTTGCAGGTTTCCCTACAGTCGGCGGTGCAAAATGCGGTGCGGAGTGCGGGCACGGAAGGTAAGTATGTCTGCAAAAATTTTGAGCTAAATCCAACGAGCGGTTTTTGAGTTAAAAAATTTTGAAAATTAAATTTTGAAAAAGATGGTTTTTCGTGGAAAACGGAAAATCCAACTAGTGCCGGTCTGTCGTGATATGTCAGAACGCTATCAATAGCCAAGTCTAGCTTGTACCAGCAGAAAACTGCGTCAAAAACGGTCAAAAAATGTTCGAGATATTACAACTTGATGTTTTAGTTGGCGAGGTATAGGTAGATTTTCGTATCTGAAGCGAAATTTTTCTAAGTCCAAAATAATAAGTTTTTAAAAATTTTTGAAGTTCTACAGCTCGGATCGGCGCGTGCAAGGTGTCAAAAGACGCGGCTCGGCGCGGGCTATAGGACTGCGCAGAAAACCGAAAAGCGCTACGAAGAAAATTTTGGAAAAGCGGTCAAAAAACCGTTTTTTAGGTCGAAATGTTAGAGGAAAATGAAAATTTTTGCAGGTTTCCCTACAGTCGGCGGTGCAAAATGCGGTGCGGAGTGCGGGCACGGAAGGTAAGTATGTCTGCAAAAATTTTGAGCTAAATCCAACGAGCGGTTTTTGAGTTAAAAAATTTTGAAAATTAAATTTTGAAAAAGATGGTTTTTTCGTGGAAAACGGAAAATCCAACTAGTGCCGGTCTGTCGTGATATGTCAGAACGCTATCAATAGCCAAGTCTAGCTTGTACCAGCAGAAAACTGCGTCAAAACGGTCAAAAAATGTTCGAGATATTACAACTTGATGTTTTAGTTGGCGAGGTATAGGTAGATTTTCGTATCTGAAGCGAAATTTTTCTAAGTCCAAAATAATAAGTTTTTAAAAATTTTTGAAGTTCTACAGCTCGGATCGGCGCGTGCAAGGTGTCAAAAGACGCGGCTCTCGCGGGCTATAGGACTGCGCAGAAAACCGAAAAGCGCTACGAAGAAAATTTTGGAAAAGCGGTCAAAAAACCGTTTTTTATGTCGAAATGTTAGAGGAAAATGAAAATTTTTGCAGGTTTCCCTACAGTCGGCGGTGCAAAATGCGGTGCGGAGTGCGGGCACGGAAGGTAAGTATGTCTGCAAAAATTTTGAGCTAAATCCAACGAGCGGTTTTTGAGTTAAAAAATTTTGAAAATTAAATTTTGAAAAAGATGGTTTTTCGTGGAAAACGGAAAATCCAACTAGTGCCGGTCTGTCGTGATATGTCAGAACGCTATCAATAGCCAAGTCTAGCTTGTACCAGCAGAAAACTGCGTCAAAAACGGTCAAAAAATGTTCGAGATATTACAACTTGATGTTTTAGTTGGCGAGGTATAGTAGATTTTCGTATCTGAAGCGAAATTTTTCTAAGTCCAAAATAATAAGTTTTTAAAAATTTTTGAAGTTCTACAGCTCGGATCGGCGCGTGCAAGGTGTCAAAAGACGCGGCTCGGCGCGGGCTATAGGACTGCGCAAAAACCGAAAAGCGCTACGAAGAAAATTTGGAAAAGCGGTCAAAAAACCGTTTTTTATGTCGAAATGTTAGAGGAAAATGAAAATTTTTGCAGGTTTCCCTACAGTCGGCGGGTGCAAAATGCGGTGCGGAGTGCGGGCACGGAAGGTAAGTATGTCTGCAAAAATTTTGAGCTAAATCCAACGAGCGGTTTTTGAGTTAAAAATTTTGAAAATTAAATTTTGAAAAAGATGGTTTTTCGTGGAAAACGGAAAATCCAACTAGTGCCGGTCTGTCGTGATATGTCAGAACGCTATCAATAGCCAAGTCTAGCTTGTACCAGCAGAAAACTGCGTCAAAAACGGTCAAAAAATGTTCGAGATATTACAACTTGATGTTTTAGTTGGCGAGGTATAGGTAGATTTTCGTATCTGAAGCGAAATTTTTCTAAGTCCAAAATAATAAGTTTTTAAAAATTTTTGAAGTTCTACAGCTCGGATCGGCGCGTGCAAGGTGTCAAAAGACGCGGCTCGGCGCGGGCTATAGGACTGCGCAGAAAACCGAAAAGCGCTACGAAGAAAATTTTGGAAAAGCGGTCAAAAAACCCGTTTTTTTTATGTCGAAATGTTAGAGGAAAATGAAAATTTTTGCAGGTTTCCCTACAGTCGGCGGTGCAAAATGCGGTGCGGAGTGCGGGCACGGAAGGTAAGTATGTCTGCAAAAATTTTGAGCTAAATCCAACGAGCGGATTTTGAGTTAAAAAATTTTGAAAATTAAATTTTGAAAAAGATGGTTTTTCGTGGAAAACGGAAAATCCAACTAGTGCCGGTCTGTCGTGATATGTCAGAACGCTATCAATAGCCAAGTCTAGCTTGTACCAGCAGAAAACTGCGTCAAAAACGGTCAAAAAATGTTCGAGATATTACAACTTGATGTTTTAGTTGGCGAGGTATAGGTAGATTTTCGTATCTGAAGCGAAATTTTTCTAAGTCCAAAATAATAAGTTTTTAAAAATTTTTGAAGTTCTACAGCTCGGATCGGCGCGTGCAAGGTGTCAAAAGACGCGGCTCGGCGCGGGCTATAGGACTGCGCAGAAAACCGAAAAGCGCTACGAAGAAAATTTTGGAAAAGCGGTCAAAAAACCGTTTTTTATGTCGAAATGTTAGAGGAAAATGAAAATTTTTGCAGGTTTCCCTACAGTCGGCGGTGCAAAATGCGGTGCGGAGTGCGGGCACGGAAGGTAAGTATGTCTGCAAAAATTTTGAGCTAAATCCAACGAGCGGTTTTTGAGTTAAAAAATTTTGAAAATTAAATTTTGAAAAAGATGGTTTTTCGTGGAAAACGGAAAATCCAACTAGTGCCGGTCTGTCGTGATATGTCAGAACGCTATCAATAGCCAAGTCTAGCTTGTACCAGCAGAAAACTGCGTCAAAAACGGTCAAAAAATGTTCGAGATATTACAACTTGATGTTTTAGTTGGCGAGGTATAGGTAGATTTTCGTATCTGAAGCGAAATTTTTCTAAGTCCAAAATAATAAGTTTTTAAAAATTTTTGAAGTTCTACAGCTCGGATCGGCGCGTGCAAGGTGTCAAAAGACGCGGCTCGGCGCGGCTATAGGACTGCGCAGAAAACCGAAAAGCGCTACGAAGAAAATTTTGGAAAAGCGGTCAAAAAACCGTTTTGTTATGTCGAAATGTTAGAGGAAAATGAAAATTTTTGCAGGTTTCCCTACAGTCGGCGGTGCAAAATGCGGTGCGGAGTGCGGGCACGGAAGGTAAGTATGTCTGCAAAAATTTTGAGCTAAATCCAACGAGCGGTTTTTGAGTTAAAAAATTTTGAAAATTAAATTTTGAAAAAGATGGTTTTTCGTGGAAAACGGAAAATCCAACTAGTGCCGGTCTGTCGTGATATGTCAGAACGCTATCAATAGCCAAGTCTAGCTTGTACCAGCAGAAAACTGCGTCAAAAACGGTCAAAAAATGTTCGAGATATTACAACTTGATGTTTTAGTTGGCGAGGTATAGGTAGATTTTCGTATCTGAAGCGAAATTTTTCTAAGTCCAAAATAATAAGTTTTTAAAAATTTTTGAAGTTCTACAGCTCGGATCGGCGCGTGCAAGGTGTCAAAAGACGCGGCTCGGCGCGGGCTATAGGACTGCGCAGAAAACCGAAAAGCGCTACGAAGAAAATTTTGGAAAAGCGGTCAAAAAACCGTTTTTTATGTCGAAATGTTAGAGGAAAATGAAAATTTTTGCAGGTTTCCCTACAGTCGGCGGTGCAAAATGCGGTGCGGAGTGCGGGCACGGAAGGTAAGTATGTCTGCAAAAATTTTGAGCTAAATCCAACGAGCGGTTTTTGAGTTAAAAAATTTTGAAAATTAAATTTTTGAAAAAGATGGTTTTTCGTGGAAAACGGAAAATCCAACTAGTGCCGGTCTGTCGTGATATGTCAGAACGCTATCAATAGCCAAGTCTAGCTTGTACCAGCAGAAAACTGCGTCAAAAACGGTCAAAAAATGTTCGAGATATTACAACTTGATGTTTTAGTTGGCGAGGTATAGGTAGATTTTCGTATCTGAAGCGAAATTTTTCTAAGTCCAAAATAATAAGTTTTTAAAAATTTTTGAAGTTCTACAGCTCGGATCGGCGCGTGCAAGGTGTCAAAAGACGCGGCTCGGCGCGGGCTATAGGACTGCGCAGAAAACCGAAAAGCGCTACGAAGAAAATTTTGGAAAAGCGGTCAAAAAACCGTTTTTTATGTCGAAATGTTAGAGGAAAATGAAAATTTTTGCAGGTTTCCCTACAGTCGGCGGTGCAAAATGCGGTGCGGAGTGCGGGCACGGAAGGTAAGTATGTCTGCAAAAATTTTGAGCTAAATCCAACGAGCGGTTTTTGAGTTAAAAAATTTTGAAAATTAAATTTTGAAAAAGATGGTTTTTCGTGGAAAACGGAAAATCCAACTAGTGCCGGTCTGTCGTGATATGTCAGAACGCTATCAATAGCCAAGTCTAGCTTGTACCAGCAGAAAACTGCGTCAAAAACGGTCAAAAAATGTTCGAGATATTACAACTTGATGTTTTAGTTGGCGAGGTATAGGTAGATTTTCGTATCTGAAGCGAAATTTTTCTAAGTCCAAAATAATAAGTTTTTAAAAATTTTTGAAGTTCTACAGCTCGATCGGCGCGTGCAAGGTGTCAAAAGACGCGGCTCGGCGCGGGCTATAGGACTGCGCAGAAAACCGAAAAGCGCTACGAAGAAAATTTTGGAAAAGCGGTCAAAAAACCGTTTTTTATGTCGAAATGTTAGAGGAAAATGAAAATTTTTGCAGGTTTCCCTACAGTCGGCGGTGCAAAATGCGGTGCGGAGTGCGGGCACGGAAGGTAAGTATGTCTGCAAAAATTTTGAGCTAAATCCAACGAGCGGTTTTTGAGTTAAAAAAATTTGAAAATTAAATTTTGAAAAAGATGGTTTTTCGTGGAAAACGGAAAATCCAACTAGTGCCGGTCTGTCGTGATATGTCAGAACGCTATCAATAGCCAAGTCTAGCTTGTACCAGCAGAAAACTGCGTCAAAAACGGTCAAAAAATGTTCGAGATATTACAACTTGATGTTTTAGTTGGCGAGGTATAGGTAGATTTTCGTATCTGAAGCGAAATTTTTCTAAGTCCAAAATAATAAGTTTTTAAAAATTTTTGAAGTTCTACAGCTCGGATCGGCGCGTGCAAGGTGTCAAAAGACGCGGCTCGGCGCGGGCTATAGACTGCGCAGAAAACCGAAAAGCGCTACGAAGAAAATTTTGGAAAAGCGGTCAAAAAAAAACCGTTTTTTTATGTCGAAATGTTAGAGGAAAATGAAAATTTTGCAGGGTTTCCCTACAGTCGGCGGTGCAAAATGCGGTGCGGAGTGCGGGCACGGAAGGTAAGTATGTCTGCAAAAATTTTGAGCTAAATCCAACGAGCGGTTTTTGAGTTAAAAAATTTTGAAAATTAAATTTTGAAAAAGATGGTTTTTCGTGAAAACGGAAAATCCAACTAGTGCCGGTCTGTCGTGATATGTCAGAACGCTATCAATAGCCAAGTCTAGCTTGTACCAGCAGAAAACTGCGTCAAAAACGGTCAAAAAATGTTCGAGATATTACAACTTGATGTTTTAGTTGGCGAGGTATAGGTAGATTTTCGTATCTGAAGCGAAATTTTTCTAAGTCCAAAATAATAAGTTTTTAAAAATTTTTGAAGTTCTACAGCTCGGATCGGCGCGTGCAAGGTGTCAAAAGACGCGGCTCGGCGCGGGCTATAGGACTGCGCAGAAAACCGAAAAGCGCTACGAAGAAAATTTTGGAAAAGCGGTCAAAAAACCGTTTTTTTATGTCGAAAGTTAGAGGAAAATGAAAATTTTTGCAGGTTTCCCTACAGTCGGCGGTGCAAAATGCGGTGCGGAGTGCGGGCACGGAAGGTAAGTATGTCTGCAAAAATTTTGAGCTAAATCCAACGAGCGGTTTTTGAGTTAAAAAATTTTGAAAATTAAATTTTGAAAAAGATGTTTTTCGTGGAAAACGGAAAATCAACTAGTGCCGGTCTGTCGTGATATGTCAGAACGCTATCAATAGCCAAGTCTAGCTTGTACCAGCAGAAAACTGCGTCAAAAACGGTCAAAAAATGTTCGGTTAGGT
>JAWMCH010000092.1:0-41000 GCA_033675125.1 Athetis lepigone | reverse complement strand
ATGTCTCGAACTCGGAACGTTCAGACAACAGGGCCTTCGCATCATCAACCATGCATTCCAACCGCAACTGTACCTCATCATATTGCTCGTACAACGATTCCAGTTTTCCCATACGCAACTGTAATTCCATGACATCACATTCACTTAATGTTACGTCATCTATACTAATATTATAAAGAGGTAAAATTTGTAAGTTTGTATGTTTGGGGTAATATCTGGAACTAATGAACCAATTCTAAAAATTTTTTCACTGGCAGAAAGCTACATTATTCCTGAGTGCTATAGGCTATAAATTATTTTTATAGCATGTAAATTAACCGAGCTATCGCAACTTTTGTCTAGCAAGTCGGAAAAAATTACCTCATAAAACAGAATTATTTGCGTGCGCTGCCTAAACAGTTGCTTAAAATTAAAAACAATGTATGGCAACTTGGTTTGTCTTAATTATTCCTACAAAAAAGTCCGCAATACCATATCTCTATCTATACTAATATTATAAAGAGGTAAAATTTGTAAGTTTGTAAGTTTGTAAGTTTGTATGTTTGGGGTAATCTCTGGAACTAATGAACCAATTCCAAAATTTGTTTCACTGGCAGAAAGCTACATTATTCCTGAGTGCTATAGGCTATAAATTATTTTTATAACATGTATATTAACCGAGCTATCGCAACTTTTGTCTAGCAAGTCGGAAAAAATTACCTCATAAAACAGAATTATTTGCGTGCGCTGCCTAAACAGTTGCTTAAAATTAAAAACAATGTATGGCAACTTGGTTTGTCTTAATTATTTCTACAAAAAAGTCCGCGATACCATATCTCTATCTTTTATATTTTATCTTTTATACTTCTTTTATTGCATTAAAAAAATGATTTTTCGGCATACTTACGTTTGGTTGATTATTTGAGCAACAAAATATTAATTCTTATGACAATAAATTAGCTTATACATCAGAATAACACATCTGGGTCGTCATAAAGGCTAAGGTAAGAGGTTACGGGTTTGAATCCGGGCAAGTATGTGACTTTTTCAATTCATATGTACTTTCTTTCTATAGTTTATCTTGGACATCACTGACATCCCGTGCCTCGGAAAGCATGTTAAGCCCCGGTCGTCATTCGTAGAACTTTGACGTTACGGGTATTCAGAAGCCAGAAAGTCTGACCAGTCGAACCAAAGGTTTATCGTCGCCCAGTTACTGGGTTGTGGAGGTCTGATAGGCAGACGCTTCACGTAAAACACTGGTATCCCTCTGAATCCGGTTCGGCTGTAAGCCGACCCCAACATAGTTGGGAAAAGGCTAGGGAGATGATGATCCTCCTCACCGCACACGGGCATTTCGGGAGGTTCATATGTCGGATTCGGGCGGAAGTGACGCCTGCGTGACACGGTGTAGCATACGGTGGAGGTAGGCCCCGCTTGGGCGAACCACCACCGTGTCGTTGCAGAGGCGATCGGCGCTGGTTCAGGCCATGCTTCGGGGCGAGACTAAATAGGAAGCCGTCGCCTCCTGCGAAGCAGACAGAGACAGACGCTGGAGACGAAAGCGGCGGGGCGCGTGAGGCAGCGTCAAGCTTCACGCCCCGGACAGAGACCCAGGCTTAGTTGTCGAGAGTCGCAAGATGATGGCCACTGGAGGCGTGGGCCTGCGGAAGGCGAGCGGTAGGTAGCTCGCCGCCCGACTAGGAACTGACCCGTCTCGACGGCGTGTCGATGCTTCTAATACCGCGGCCCCGGAATATATAAGCGTAACCGAAGGGACATTATTGGATTTTAGCCAGTAAAAGTCTGACCCTCCTTCCCTCTTCAGGAGCGGGAGAAGTCATTTGATGATTTCCTATCCATCAACAAAAAAAAAACCCATTGGATATGTTTTGGATGCTTTTACCATGGTCAATGTAGCTCTTTCACGATTATACAACCCCAATAATCTTTTTGTGTACGCTCAAGATAGTTCCACAGTTAATCCGCACTAATATTATAAATGCGAAAGTAACTCTGCCAGTCTGTCTGTCTCTCTTCTTCACGCCTAAACTAATAATTTTGAATGAAATTTGGTACAGACATAGTCTGGGATCCGAGAAAGGACATAGGATAGTTTTCATCCCGGAATTCCCTCGGAAACGGGAACTATTATTCCACGCGGACGAAGTCGCGGGCAAAAGCTAGTCTTTTATATTTTATACTTCTTTTATTGCATTAAAAAAATGATTTTTCGGCATACTTACGTTTGGTTGATTATTTGAGCAATAAAATATTAATTCTTATGACAATAAATTATTTCAGTATCACAAGGACATCATACAGATAAGATTTGCCATTTACAGTATGTCAATTGGTCATATAGTTTCGGAGATAATATAGAATTACTAAAACGCAAAATGCCCCTAGCGTAATTATCATTGTGCGGAAGTCATTTATAATTTTATAAAAATATCTTTGGAGATATTCACAGTTTTAATATTAGGTACTCCGCAGCAAGCAATATAAATGATAGTATAATAGAAACTGCTTATTAGCGAAAAAAAATAAATAATTAAAAAAATTAAAAAACACGACTGCCATGACAAAAAAGAACTAAAAGGCAAAAAACAAGATTTTTCATAGAAAATTATTGTATTACTGTTTACATAATAAAAAACTTTTTACAAAAAAAATAACCGGCTTCAAAAAGTAAAAACTTAAAAATAACTTAAATTTCGGAAGTCGGTGTCTTTTCTTCTGCCAGTCAATTTGTGTTGCCACCGACTTCCGAAATTTAAGTTATTTTTAAGTTTTTACTTTTTGAAGCCGGTTATTTTTTTTTGTAAAAAGTTTTTTATTTTTTACTTTTTAGTGTCGAGTTAACGTTAGTCCTGTTTAAAATGAGCCCAAACACGACTACTGTGCTGTAATTTCAAGGTTTGTACTTTTTCTGATGCTCCTGGCTTCAGCATCAGGTCTCTATGTACTTCGGTGTTCCTCATTAACAGTACGTTTATCCACACATCGAGCCCTTTTCAATGAGCCTAAACACGATATATCTGCTGTTATTTGTCGAGGAGTTAGGTACTCTGCAGACTATCCTGACTGCAGCATCAGGTCATGACTTGATGATCATGAGCCCAAATGTGGCAAATGCCCTATCAAACATCAAAACAATTTACTAAAACAGTCCTTGCCTGTTCGAGTAACTTCTTACTGTTAAGGAGTTGTACCTTCCATCATCAGCTCAGCTAACTGAGATGGTGACAACCATACGCAAATACACAAGATACTTCATAAAATATGCGAAAAACAATAAGTGAGCTTATAAAATTTGAGGGTTGCCTTCGATTTCTCTAAGATCCCATCATCAGATCCTAACTTGGTGACAATGGGACCATCTCAGAACTATCTGCTTTCGAACAAAAAAAGAATTTTGAAAATCCGTTGACAATTGACGGAGTAATCGATGAACAAACATACAAAAAAAACATACAAACAGCCGAACATAGTACTGTTACGTAGGTAGGTATAGGTGACGTAAGTGTCGATTGTTCCGGGCACATTTACTAGAAAATTCGGGAAAGTTCCACGACGTTCTAGAACGTTCGATGGAGTTCCGAGGGGTCATTCGAGAAACTTCCAGATCATCGTCGATCATTCGCGATGTTACTGGAATGTTCTCGAATGCACCTGGGTACCTCGGGTTGTCGAACTTTCTAGAAAATGTGACCGGAGATATAAATAGCGGACGTGTCGGCACGGGACTCAGTTCAGTTTTGGGAACGAAACAGTGAACATCGCCGCGAAGCGGAACTACGACTGCGATACAAAGTGTGTGTTTTGTGTAGTGTTGTGTTAGTTTGTGTTAGTGAATTCTAGTAAAGTGTTTGTGAATTTTAAATAAAGTTATCGTGTTTTTTTTTCGGTTAAAACTGCAAGTTTTATTTATCCCGAACCCCAGCTCGTAACAAATTGGTGTCAGAAGTGAGGGATAAATCATGCCTGTGTTACCGAAGGACGACACGGAAGGAATCCGTACGAGGAGCCAACAACGTCAGCAGGAGGTGGACCAGAGGCGATTTGACCCAACCTCGGAGCACGTACCGGGTGGTAGCCAGCCGACGACGGAGCTAGCGTCAGCTCAGGTATCAGGATCTGGTGTTTCTGCAGCACCGGTGACAATTGATCTGTCTGCCCTGATGGCAATGATGCAAGAACAGGCCCGCCGTCAAGAAAATCAGGCCCGCCGCTTGGAGGAACAGCTTCAGCGTGACAAAGAAGAACAGGCCCGTCGTCAAGAAGAACAGGCCCGCCGTCAAGAAGAACAGGCCCGCCGTCAAGAAGAACAGGCCCGTCGTTTAGAAGAACAGCTGCAGCGCGACAAGGAAGAGCAGGCTCGGCGACAGGAAGAACAGAGCCGTCGACAGGAGGAACAGATCCTCCTCATCAAGGACTTACACGCAACATTCGGCAAAGATATCGGAGCGGTAAGAGAACAGATCGAACTTCACGAGAACCGTATCTCCGAGGCCGAAAACCGTGTCTTCGGTGCTGAGAGCCGTATATCTGGGGCCGAAATTAAGATCGCCGATCTCCAGAAAGCATTTGGATGTCTGAAATCTGGAGATGGGTCTGTGGCTTCTGTGGTTGCGGTACCTTCAGTGCGTGGATTTAAAGCGCCACCCTTCGACGGAACATCTTCCTGGTCCGCGTACAAGCTCCAATTTGAAGCTGTTAAGAAAGCGAATGGGTGGACAGATGCGCAGGCAATGACCGCACTCACCTTGGGTCTTCGTGACCAGGCTTTGACGGTATTAGAGACTCTTGGCAACAATGCGACTTACGAGCAGTTGATTGAAGCCCTAGAGTCTCGATACGGGGACGCTCACCTGGAGCACGTCTTTCGCGCCCAGTTGAAGGATCGCGTGCAGCGCAGCGGTGAAAACCTGCAGCAGTGGGCTCTTGAAGTGGAAAAACTGGTACGAAAAGCGTATCAGTCAGCGCCTACGCTCATCGACGGTAATTTGGTTCAAGCGTTCGTCGATGGCATACGGGACTTTGAAGTCAGAGCTGCCGTGAGGCTTGGGCACCATGAGACTTTGAAGGCAGCCTTGGCCAATGCACTGGAAGTGGAGGCAGTGAGGCAAGACCACCGTGCCCATCGCATCAGGGAGGTTGCGGCATCTTCGCGTGACCGTTCAAAGTACAGTCCCACATGCTACAATTGTGGGGAGAAAGGTCATATTCGAACGAGTTGCCCTAAGCGAAGAGATTCCAGCGAAGATCACACCCGGGAAAGAAGTGCGCCTGCTGCCACCGCTCAGCAGCAGGGAAACGAGTAAAAGCCAGAACTGCGGGGCGGGTGCTGGCTGGTGGTCAAGGAGCCCCAAGGATATCGATCTCACAAGCCCATGATGGGAACAGCCTAATCATCAAAGGTGAAGTGAATGGAAGACCATGTAAGCTGACATTGGACACTGGAGCTTCTCGCACGGTCGTCAGTTCCCGAGTAAATCGTCTTCTTGGGGACTTCTTCAGCAAGTATGACCACATAAATTTAGTAACAGCTACCGGTCAGCATATACCCGTCCGAGGCGAGAAAGAGGTGAAGTTGAAGCTGGGTAGCACAATTTATTGGCATAAAGTCATCGTGGCTGATATAGAAGACGAGTGCATCCTAGGATTAGACTTCATGCGACAGCACTGTTGTAAGATCGACGTGAATCAGGGAGTCCTGAAGTGTGGTTCGGAAGAAGTCTTCATGGAAGGTGCACCATTAGGGAAAGTGCACTGCTTGAAGAAGACTGTTCTTCCTCCCAGGTCGGAATCGATAGTTCCAGTTAGCCTTCCACGCAATACTGGACCGAAAAATAGATGCATTCTCGTTGAAAGATTGGACGAGAACCTCCCATGGAAGATGGCGCGGTGCTTAGTACGAGCAGTTGATGTTGCAACTGTACGCATCCTGAATCCAAGTGAACAAGCACAAGTTATCCAGAAGGGTACGTTGATGGGTACCTGTGAGGAAGTAGCATGGATGCGTAATTGCCAACATCCGCCTTCTCGAAACGTTGCTCAAGATGCAAGTTCTCACATCTCGAATCTTCTGGAAGATTGTCGCACAGATTTATCTGCGAGAGAAATGGATAAGGCTAAAAAGATGTTACTTCAATACGCCGATATTTTCTCTGCACATGACGCGGACATAGGGAAGACTGGATTAGTTCAGCACAGGATCAACACGGGAAATGAATTACCTATTCGTCAGAGACCTAGAAGGTTACCAGTGGCAAGAGAAAAGGAAGTGGACGCCATGATTGAAGGGATGGTAAATGATGGAGTTATAGAGCCTTCATCTAGTCCCTGGTGTTCTCCTGTGGTCCTGGTGAAAAAGAAGGACGGTAGCATGCGGTTTTGTGTGGATTATCGTCGGCTGAATGACATTACAAAGAAAGACAGCTATCCATTACCCAGGATCGACGACACTCTTGACACGCTTTCAGGAATGAAGTGGTTTAGCACGTTGGACCTAAAAAGTGGCTACTGGCAAGTGGAAATTGACCCTAAAGATAAGGAGAAAACCGCATTCTCTACGGGAAAAGGACTTTGGCAATTTAATGTTATGCCATTCGGATTGTGCAACGCTCCTGCAACTTTTGAAAGGTTAATGGAGCAGGTACTCACTGGTTTAATTGGAGACGCCTGTTTAGTCTATTTAGATGACATCATCATTGTGGGCCGCACATTTGAAGACCACCTTCAAAATCTGGAACGAGTGCTGTCTAAAATCCGAGGAGCTAATCTTAAGTTAAGTCCAAAGAAGTGCACCTTCTTTAGACAGCAGGTTAGTTTTCTGGGGCACGTTGTGTCTAAAGAAGGAGTGCAAACGGATCCAGAGAAAATCGTCGCTGTCAAGGATTGGCCTATTCCAAAGGATAAGACGCAGGTCAGAGCATTTTTGGGTTTGTGCTCGTACTATCGAAGGTTTGTCAAGAATTTTGCAGACATCGCCAAACCATTACATAAACTTACCGAGGAGAAGAGACCTTTTTGTTGGGATGATAGCTGTGACATGGCTTTTGAGGAGTTAAAGAAACGATTGTGTAATACTCCGATTTTGGGCTATCCTGATGCAGAAAATGAATTCATAATTGACACGGATGCGAGTAATACTGGAATTGGAGGTGTGTTATCTCAGCGTAAAGGAGATCATGAAGTTGTCATAGCTTACTTCAGCAAGTCGTTATCGAAACCAGAAAGGAACTATTGTGTCACGAGACGCGAACTCCTCGCCGTTGTGAAGACTTTGCAGCACTTCAGCAAGTATCTACTGGGACGCAAATTCCACCTTCGAACTGACCATGCTGCGTTGAAGTGGTTGCTGCAGTTCAAGAATCCGGAAGGGCAAGTAGCAAGATGGATTGAATTGCTGCAAGAGTTTCACTTCTCAATTGAACATCGTAGCGGAAAGTCTCATGGTAATGCAGACGCTTTATCACGAAGGCCTTGTCCTGAAGATTGCAAGCATTGTGTCAGGCAAGAAGCTAAGGAAGCAGTTCCTGTCAGAATGCTAAGAACAGACCTTAGTGATGAGTGGAAGGAAACTCTACAACATGCTCAGCAAAGTGACTCGGACATTAAACCAATCCTCGAATGGATTAAAGCCAATGCTGCTAAACCGAAGTGGTGCGATGTTGCAGCAATGAGTACAACCACAAAGAGCTATTGGGC
This sequence comes from Athetis lepigone, assembly GCA_033675125.1. NCBI lineage: Eukaryota > Metazoa > Arthropoda > Insecta > Lepidoptera > Noctuidae > Athetis > Athetis lepigone. The sequence continues at coordinate 33,305 of JAWMCH010000092.1, read as the reverse complement.
ACAGTGGGAGAGCTTGGTACTCCAAGATGGTGTCTTGTGCCGTAAATGGGAAAATGCTCGTGGAGACAAGTGCCATCTGCAAATGGTCGTGCCGAAATCGAAGGTACCAGAAATTCTTCGGCTCTACCACGATGGAAGTTCCGGAGGTCACATGGGGGTAAAAAGGACTCTGTTGAAGATCCGAGAACGGTTTTATTGGATCCATTGTCGAGAGGATGTTGAAGATTGGTGTCGCAAATGTACCAGTTGTGCGGCAGTAAAAGGACCTCAAACACGCAGCAGAGGAGCACTGAAAGTGTACAATGTAGGAGCCCCCTGGGAACGAATAGCACTAGACGTCGCTGGCCCATTCCCTGAAAGTGAAAGCGGAAACAAGTACTTCTTGGTTGTTATGGACTATTTCACGAAATGGCCGGAAGTATTCGCCATTCCTAATCAAGAGGCTTCGACAGTAGCTGATAAATTAGTCCACGAAGTCTTTTGTCGGTTCGGGGTACCCCTGGAAATCCACAGCGACCAAGGAAGAAATTTCGAATCTCAAGTTTTCCAGGAAACATGTCGTGTAATGGGTACTCATAAAACTAGAACCACGTCATACCATCCACAATCTGATGGAATGGTAGAAAGATTTAATCAAACACTGGAAAGATATCTGGCCAAAGTTGTAGCGAGCAGACAACGGGATTGGGACAAGCACATACAGCCGTTTCTTCTGTCCTACAGAAGTGCTGTTCACGAAAGCACAACTGTGACACCAGCCTTTGCAAACTTTGGAAGAGAGTTAAGGTTACCAGCTGATCTAATTACTGGCATCCCACCTGATTCACCAAGCAGCATAACAGATTATGCAAATGACTTGCGTAACAAAATGAATGACGTATACGAGCATGTCAGACAGTCAGGCCAGCAGATGTCTGAAAGGATGAAAACTCGCTATGACCGGAAGATGAACAATAGCGGATTTGATGAAGGTTCACTGGTGTGGTTGCATAACCCCGTGCGTAGCAAAGGGAAGTCGCCTAAACTACAGGCAAAATGGGATGGACCATACCAGATTGTGACCAAAATCAATGACGTCACCTACCGGATACGGAAGAGTACGAGAACTGCGCCTAAAATTGTTCACGTAGATCGGCTGGCACGATACTACGGGAATAATGATGCTCGGGACGAGCATGTCTTAGGAGGGGGCAGTGTTACGTAGGTAGGTATAGGTGACGTAAGTGTCGATTGTTCCGGGCACATTTACTAGAAAATTCGGGAAAGTTCCACGACGTTCTAGAACGTTCGATGGAGTTCCGAGGGGTCATTCGAGAAACTTCCAGATCATCGTCGATCATTCGCGATGTTACTGGAATGTTCTCGAATGCACCTGGGTACCTCGGGTTGTCGAACTTTCTAGAAAATGTGACCGGAGATATAAATAGCGGACGTGTCGGCACGGGACTCAGTTCAGTTTTGGGAACGAAACAGTGAACATCGCCGCGAAGCGGAACTACGACTGCGATACAAAGTGTGTGTTTTGTGTAGTGTTGTGTTAGTTTGTGTTAGTGAATTCTAGTAAAGTGTTTGTGAATTTTAAATAAAGTTATCGTGTTTTTTTTTCGGTTAAAACTGCAAGTTTTATTTATCCCGAACCCCAGCTCGTAACAGTACCTCCTCCTTTTTGTGAAGTCGGTGTCTTTTCTTCTGCCAGTCAATTTGTGTTGCCACCGACTTCCGAAATTTAAGTTATTTTTAAGTTTTTACTTTTTGAAGCCGGTTATTTTTTTTTGTAAAAAGTTTTTTATTTTTTACCGACTTCACAAAAAGGAGGAGGTACTATGTTCGGCTGTTTGTATGTTTTTTTTGTATGTTTGTTCATCGATTACTCCGTCAATTGTCAACGGATTTTCAAAATTCTTTTTTTGTTAGAAAGCAGATAGTTCTGAGGTGGTCCCATTGTCACCAAGTTAGGATCTGATGATGGGATCTTAGAGAAATCGAAGGCAACCCTCAAATTTTATAGGCTCACTTATTGTCTTTCGCATATTTTATGAAGTATCTTGTGTATTTGCGTATGGTTGTGTTACGGGAGTCCTTAAGGATGTCTTTTTAAAAAAAAGACTATTTTAATTTAAACTAATTATATTAATTAAAATAATGGATAGGACCGAATTTGACAACCGTTCCGTTTGGAGAATGAGTACAGACTGAGGGGTCTGGAACCCCGTATTACACACTAAGATGTATTCTAAATAAAATAATGATGACAATGCATTTCATGTGGTCTCAGCATAAACCTATACATATCAGGGATGTAACACCTCCCCCTTTAAGACGAGACTTTGGGGTTGGTTCAAAGTCTTGGTTAAATTGTAATTCTAAGTGGAGCGACATTACTTGTATTAGGCGTATTTTCTAAATCTGGTTGTATATCAATCATTTCTAACACAGGTTCAGGCTGAGATGAGGTTTTACAGTTGGTTATTCTATTTCTACGGAAACGGCGATATTGTTGACAAATTTTCTTATAAACTAGGTAATTAAGAAATACAAGTATAAAGATTACAATTGCCAGTGTTGTAATAGAATAGTGTGTCCCATATGTTACAATATGTGGAGTTGGCGGGTGCACTATAGGTTCAAGGTTATTTAAAATAGATTTTATCTTGTTATTATAATCAGTATGTAAATCATCTAGGTCTATGTTATTTAGTTTCACAGGGAGTACATTACTGGCATTTTCATACACTGTATTTATAGCACAACAAGAGTCATTAATTAGGTTAAAATCTGGAAAATGTCTGATTGGCGAGGTTAGATTAAAAGTGTTATGTTTAGCTATAAGCGTGGTGGATTTACAATAAACAATGCAATGTTTGGGGATAGTAAGTATCCCTGTACCTGAGACAGTAGTTTCTTGTAATCTGTTATTTAAACAATCTATAGATATTTTGTTAGGTCTTGATTGTACAAAGATCCACCTATTATTAACTAAGGGTTTCCAGATATTTACCTCTCCAATGAGGACTTTTGTATGACATTGAGTGGGTTTCACATTAATTACTTTTGCAAGGAGTTCGCTTTCACATGTAGATTTTGCATCGGTAGAGTATACATTTTCAATATCACAAATATAATTTCCGGGAGACACTGCTTTACAGATTTCTAAACTATTGAAGACACAGTAGAAGGATTTGTCTTTGGTCATTGCTATGTATTTATTATCAGGTAAGATTAGACTAAAAGTATTTGGGTTTGAAGTATTGTGTGGCGTTGGTAATGCGATGTTATGAAATAACACGTATTCCTGAGTTTTAACCATTGGCACTTGCATTACAAATATTACCTTATTATTAGTATAAAAACAAACTAGCTTAGAAATACTTAAAATAATATGAATGGACTTAATATCTAAAGATACAGGCAGCTCAAGGTCACTGGGTAGGTATCTATAGTTATCGGCAAGCTCTTTGTGGAGTTGCGCGGGGGTTGCTATTGCAGGGTGTAAGATGTTTTGACTGCTGAATAGAATAGCGTTAATGATGTCTTCTAATTGAAAAGATAGAGTAAGTATTGATGTCTCAAGTGCATTAATAACTTCATTGACATTTGCTTGTATTTGTAAACTATTTGTGACTTTAGTAATGTTTTTAAGATTTACTGAAAGCTTGTCAATAGCTTCCGTGGTATATATCTCGTTTTCTTTTATTTTTTTATTTTATTTAAAGTGGCATTGTATTGGCTCAATACGGAGGTGGTTACCAATACATTTTCTTTTACTAATGAAGCTAATTTCTTTTCATTTAGTTGTAAGGTCTTAATGGCTTCGTCGTATTGTAAGCCATCGTCTTCGTCTAGGGTGCCAAATATCTTTTTCAAAATTGTTCCTCCACCACCGATCCAGGCGGAACGCTTGCTTCTATTATCAATTAGATGTGAGATTGTTGTCAATTCTCTACTCATATCTTGGAAACGGACTGTTAATGGTTTAAGGTTATTGTGACAAGTCGGAATAATTTCTATAATTCTGGTTTGTTTACATAATTCTTTAGTGACCGAAAGAGCTGATTCAATATTATCTATATGCGGTTTGAAGTGAGATACATCTACAGGCATCACTATGTTAAGCTCAATATTATTTATTCTTAGTTTTCCTAAATAATCGAAGTAGAGTCCGGAACTAGAGTTGATTGGCTCGATGAAACTCTGGTTAGGTTGGCCTTGAGCCGAACTGTAAAAATAACCTAAGGTAAGTCTAAGGTAAGTTTAGGATAATTTTAAGTCTAATTTATGTCTAAATAATATATATATGTTTTATTTTTATTTTTATTACAGGGTTACTTCTGCCAGTTTTACTTGGTCGTAATGGTGGGTGACATGACGTCGATTAATAAGTAAGGTAAGTGTGTTGTTACCATTAATCTTAACCACCTTGTAGGGCCCTTTCCATAGTGGTGAAAGTGCCTTGCGCATTCGCAGATGATTTTTTATGTACACATAATCACCAACTTTGTATTTCGCAGGGCGAGTGCGAGTGTCATAATAGGTTTTAGATGACTCCTTGGATTTTTTTATGGAGTCGAGAGCTTTATCTCTACAATATTTCAGCCTATTCTGGAGCATACGGACATAGTCAGGGTAAGTAGCACCTGGGGCTTCGTCATAAATTGAATTTGGGATTATGGGTTTGCTTCCGAACATTAGTTCGTATGGTGTGAAATTGGTTGTTGAGTGGATGGAGGTGTTATAGGTAAGCATGGCTGTATACACGTATCGGGGCCAGTTGGACTGTTCTTCATCTACGAAGGATCTGAGGTACTCTTTGAGGGTAGAGTGACTACGCTCAAGGGCGCCTTGCGTCTGCGGATGATACGGGGAAGACCAAAGATTCTTTATTTTAAGGAATTCGCAAGTTTTACGAAATAGATCAGATGTAAAATTGGTTCCCTGATCTGTTAGGATCATTTTTGGGATCCCAAAGATAGATATGTAGTGAAGAAGACATTCGCTAGTCTCTTCTGCAGTAGTGCTTCGAATCGGATAAGCAGAAGAGAACTTCGTTAGATCATCTTGAATGGTCAGTATATATCTTAGTTTAGCAGGACCTGCTTCAGGTAGTGGACCGACTACATCTAGGGATATGCGTTGAAAGGGTTGAGTCGATGTACTCGTTATTTGCATGGGAGCCCGGTTTACTTATCTAAGGGCTTTGTTAGTCTGACATTGTACGCATTTCTTGACGAAACTCTCAATGTCAGTCCGCATGTTTTTCCAATAAAAGGTTTCTTGAATGCGCTTAAGCATTCTATTACTACCTAAATGTCCAGCGATAGGTATGTCATGATTTTCCTTAAGTATCTTGGGAATTTCAGACAAGGATGGATATATGATTGACCCTTTGTATATGTGTATATTTATGTTACTGTTATTGAACAAATAGAGAAGCATATTGTATATCTTAATATATTGATAAGTATCAAATGGGTTTTTAAAATCTGTTATAGAGATATCGGGGTTCGAATTTAGATCTAATTTGATAATGAGTTCATTTCTGATTGTTTTAAGGCTCTCGTAAATATCAGGATAATCGGATTTGTCAAAGTGATGAACTTTGAAAAAGAGGAGATAATATACTCTGTCTTTATTTTCGAATGAAATGAATGAGTTCAAAGATCTTTCCTTGCCGATAATCTCCGAACTGTTGGGCATGTTATCTATAATATTTTGAACATATGGATTTGACTCATCAAGGTCTATAGAGGTAGGTAGAATAATTATTTTATATCTAGATTTAGTTATATCTTCGTTATGTTCTTGGATTACAGTGTTGAAGCTCGTTTTATCTTTGCGAGCTATTGTCTTTAGGAACGCGGGATAATTATCGTCGGATAAATCAAGTAGATTATCAACAATTCCAGGGTTATTATCTGGTTGCTGTGGGGTCGCAGTTGGAGCGTATGGAGTCGGCGAGCATCCAGGGATAGCAGGTAAGTCATTATTAGTATCTTCTTTCAGGACTTCAGAAGATTCAGGGATAGGTTCTATTTCAGGTAATGGGAGAATATCGTCGTCGTTCAGGGCGAGAGGATCTGACACAGGTGAGTTTAGCGTTTCAGGGTTGAACGAAGGAGGAGATATTAGCAAATCCATGAGGTCTTTGTCAATTTCAGGTTCGGGGTTAGAGATAGGTTCCGGTTGGACTGGATTTACTGGAAATCGAGAGAGGGCGTCAGCATTGGAATTGATTTTACCCTTTTTATACTTTATGTCGTATTCAAACTCTTCTAGTTTGAGTCGCCAACGGATTAGTCTCGAACCAGGGTCTTTACAGTTAAAAAGCCACTGTAAGGGCTTATGATCAGTCACGATTGAGAAACGGTTGCCATATAGGTAAGGGCGGAATACTTTAGTGCCGAATAATATGGCAAGACATTCTTTCTCCGTGACGCTATAATTGCATTCAGCCTTATTCATGGTGCGGGATGCAAAAGCTATGGGTCGGTCTTGGCCTATTTGACCTTGGGATAGAATAGCAGAAATCGCATAATTTGAAGCATCACAGGTAAGAATAAAAGGCTGAGAAAAGTCGGGATAGGCTAGTACAGGGGCGGAAATAAGTTTGTTCTTTAGGCTTTCAAATGATAATTGTTGGGCATTTTCCCATACGAAAGGCACGTCCTTTTTGAGTAAGTTAGTTAGGGGTTTAGCTAGTTTCGAAAAGTCTTGTATGAAACGTCTATAATATGAAAAAAGACCTAAGAACGATTTTATATCTTTAGGGGATTTAGGTGTAGGAAAGTCTGTGACGGCTCTGACTTTCTCTGGATTAGGTTGGACACCATTTTGACCAATAATGTGCCCTAGGTAGGTGACTTCTTTTCGGAGGAATTCGCATTTTTCGGGCTGGAGCTTTAGATTAAAATTACGAATTCTCTGGAACACTGATTCTAGGTTATGAATATGCGAGGTTAGGTCATAGGAATAAACCACGATATCATCAAGGTAGACAAAACATCTAGTACCTTGAAGGCCAGTAAGACAGCTGTTCATAAGTTTCTGAAAGGTGGATGGCGCATTTTTCAGCCCAAACGGCATTCTGTTAAATTGAAAGTGTCCTTGCGGGACGGAAAATGCAGTTTTGGAAGCATCTTCTGGAGAAATGCGGATTTGATGGAAGCCGGAAGCAAGGTCTAGGGTGCTAAAATATTTACTTTTCCCTAATTGGTCAAGTATTTCAGATATTTGCGGGATAGGGTAGGTTTCGCCTATAGTTATGTCGTTCAATTTTCGGTAGTCTATTACGATTCGCCATTTACGTTGGCCTTGAGAATCGAGCTTTTTGGGGACTATCCATATGGGCGAACTCCACGGAGAAGACGACGGTTCTATGATGTTATCATCCAGCATTTTACCAATTTGGGTTTTACTTCCCTTTTATGGCATTCGGGGAATCTGTATGATTTAGTATGTACAGGGGTGTTATCACTTGTTTTAATGTTGTGTTCGAGGGCTGATGTATATGTCAGCTGATCATCGGGAAGGTGAAAAATGTCTGAATATTGAGAGCAGAGTTCTATGAGAGCGGATATTTCCTCCTGATTAAGGTGATCGGTTCTGAGGGATTTGGTTACTTGTTCTGAACGTTCAAGTGTCCCTTGAATTTCTGTATTGACCGGAAAAGATGGGAGACATAGTGGCTCTATGTTTAGCTTCAAATTTGGTTTGACATGCGCATAGTTGTCAGACGTGTTAGCTACGGTAAGATTAATTCGATTATTATCTTTAACTTTGACAATACAGTTGGAAATTAATAGGTCTTTGGATAAGTGTTGATCGGTTATTATTCCTTCTTTAAGGTTAGTTTCTTGAACAGAACATTCGATGACGGATTCGGTACGAGGTGGAATTACATAAAAAGGTTTGGAGAAGTGTAGCTTTAGAGTTTGGTTGCCAATTTTCAACACATCATTGGTGTAGTCGATTTTGCAACCAAATGTGGTAAGAAAATCTGTACCAATAATGCCATCATAAGGTAAGTCGATATTTTTTACGACATGGAATTTATAAGGAATAGACGTCCTTTTGGATAACTTAAGTTTTAATTGGAAGTGACCTTCAGTGGTCGTAGGCTCATCGCCTGGATCAATACCCTTAAGTTTGATTGGCTCCTTATTGAGCCTAGGATATTTACTGATAACGGAATGTTTCAGTAAACAGATTGCCGAGCCGGAATCGACAAGTAGGGAGAGCGGTATTTCCGCTACAGGAGAGTCCAACAGGACGTGAGGTAACAACCTTTTTGTTGTATCGATATTTATCTCGTGGATTTTAAGGTCATTGGATCGGGACATGCAGTTGGTGTCGGTTTTAGATGATAGCCTCGGACGACACCGGGGCGAGACTTTTAATAGTTTAAAGGATCATCTTCATCCGGGTCGTTGTTGTCATGGACATCAACGTGTTCGTCAACGTGTTCGTCTACGTGTGTCACGCGATTAGGAGAAGAGTTATTAGGATTATTGTTATTAGGTTTTTGATTGCGGCGATTGTTATTAGCTATGCGGAGCTCGCAATCTTTGATATCGTGACCCGTTGCCTTGCAATACCTACAGAATATCGACGATCCTGAGGCTCTAGGGGTGTTGTTGTTACCAGGGGTAGACTTCTGAGGTTGTCTGGATTGCGAAGAGAAGTTATTAGAATTGGATGTGTTATATGATTGCTGATTGGATTTTGTTGTGTTGCTAGATTGCGGTTGGGAAAGATTTCGTTTGGCAAACTGACTATTCTGTATTTTTTCTTCAGACATAGCCAAGTTTACCGCACTATTAAGGTTTTTAGGGTTACGGGCTCTAACCAGGTTTGATATCCTTGGTAATAGTCCCATGAGGAAATGATGAAGGGCAAGGTCCTCCATAGAGGCTATACGACCGGGAATTTTCTTCTGTGGATAATTCGCCAGTGAGATTTCTGTAAGTAGGTTGAAAAGAGCGGTTTCAACCCGGAGAGAGAACTGATTTACTGTTTCGTTTGTGCCCTGTCTACTTTCTTGCAGTTCGGTTAACAGGTGCGTATAATGTTTGTGTTCGCTAAATTGAGTCTTAAGGAATTCTTTTAGTTGACACCAATCACTAAATTCTTTAATTGCGCAAGTAGTTGCGGCTTTACCTTCGAGAGAATTAATTATGTATTTAAATAACATCGGTTTTTGGACATCGGAAGCTAAATCCATTGCATTAGTGCATTTGATAATAAATGCATTTAGGTGCTCCCTGCTTCCGTCATACGGCTTAATGAACTTAAGTAAGGCGTTGATCTCCATCTCGATAGTTTTTGATTTAGACCTAGTACTTCTAGAGGATGGCGAAGGTTGACGAGATGACTTACCTTTAGGTTCTACGAGTTCTTCGGATTTTTCAGAAGAGGGCTCTTCGATTTTGGCACTTAGCATAATTGTTTTAAACTAACAAAGGAAGCGAAGAGTTTCGCCAAGTTATTTTCAGGACTCTAATTCAATATAATAACAACATATAATAACAGCGAAAAGGTTTTGCACATGTGCCAAAGGAACTCTAATATTAAAATTCAAAACAATGACCAAAGACTCACTGTATTGTTAATACGTGGGCGGCCGATAAGAGCGCGACGGCGACGGCGACGCTGACTCGGGACATTCCGATGCACGGTATGCGGCGAATGATTATTTCGTCGAAATGAGTGACCGTCACTCAAAAGTAGGAAGGTTTGGAGTGTCTTTTTTTTTCAGGACACGTATTTTCACTTCACAACACACGTTTTTTTTTTTTTTTTTCAGGACACGGATTTTATTTTTTACTTCACAGGACACAGATTTTTATTTTCCACTTCACAGGACACGGATTTTATTTTCCACTTCACAGGGATTTTATTTTTCACTTCGCAGGACACAGATTTTATTTTTCACTTCACAGGATACGGATTTTATTTTCCACTTTGCAGGACACTGACACAAGGTAACGTATTCCTTTTAGAACACTAGTTGTTTCAGGATTCGTAGTGTGGTTACGGAACTACGATTAGGAGTTTTACACAGGTAACACAGTGTGTGGTAAGTTCACTTATTTAATTAAGTTTTGTTCTTTATTTTAGGATGTTTTACGATAGTTAGAGATCCGGCGCGAGTCTGCGGAACGGGCACTGGGAATTTCCGGATCCCACCGCTGCCACCAAAATGTTACGGGAGTCCTTAAGGATGTCTTTTTAAAAAAAAGACTATTTTAATTTAAACTAATTATATTAATTAAAATAATGGATAGGACCGAATTTGACAACCGTTCCGTTTGGAGAATGAGTACAGACTGAGGGGTCTGGAACCCCGTATTACACACTAAGATGTATTCTAAATAAAATAATGATGACAATGCATTTCATGTGGTCTCAGCATAAACCTATACATATCAGGGATGTAACAGTTGTCACCATCTCAGTTAGCTGAGCTGATGATGGAAGGTACAACTCCTTATCAGTAAGAAGTTACTCGAACAGGCAAGGACTGTTTTAGTAAATTGTTTTGATGTTTGATAGGGCATTTGCCACATTTGGGCTCATGATCATAAAGTCATGACCTGATGCTGCAGTCAGGATAGTCTGCAGAGTACCTAACTCCTCGACAAATAACAGCAGATATATCGTGTTTAGGCTCATTGAAAAGGGCTCGATGTGTGGGTAAACGTACTGTTAATGAGGAACACTGAAGTACATAGAGACCTGATGCTGAAGCCAGGAGCATCAGAAAAAGTACAAACCTTGAAATTACAGCACAGTAGTCGTGTTTGGGCTCATTTTAAACAGGACTAAATTTTAACTCGACACTAAAAAGTAAAAAATAAAAAACTTTTTACAAAAAAAAAATAACCGACTTCAAAAAGTAAAAACTTAAAAATAACTTAAATTTCGGAAGTCGGTGGCAACACAAATTGACTGGCAGAAGAAAAGACACCGACTTCCGAAATTTAAGTTATTTTTAAGTTTTTACTTTTTGAAGTCGGTTATTTTTTTTTTTACTTTTTAGTGTCGAGTTAACGTTAGTCCTGTTTAAAATGAGCCCAAACACGACTACTGTGCTGTAATTTCAAGGTTTGTACTTTTTCTGATGCTCCTGGCTTCAGCATCAGGTCTCTATGTACTTCGGTGTTCCTCATTAACAGTACGTTTATCCACACATCGAGCCCTTTTCAATGAGCCTAAACACGATATATCTGCTGTTATTTGTCGAGGAGTTAGGTACTCTGCAGACTATCCTGACTGCAGCATCAGGTCATGACTTGATGATCATGAGCCCAAATGTGGCAAATGCCCTATCAAACATCAAAACAATTTACTAAAACAGTCCTTGCCTGTTCGAGTAACTTCTTACTGTTAAGGAGTTGTACCTTTCATCATCAGCTCAGCTAACTGAGATGGTGACAACCATACGCAAATACACAAGATACTTCATAAAATATGCGAAAAACAATAAGTGAGCTTATAAAATTTGAGGGTTGCCTTCGATTTCTCTAAGATCCCATCATCAGATCCTAACTTAGTGACAATGGGACCACCTCAGAACTATCTGCTTTCGAACAAAAAAAGAATTTTGAAAATCCGTTGACAATTGACGGAGTAATCGATGAACAAACATACAAAAAAAACATACAAACAGCCGAACATAGTACCTCCTCCTTTTTGTGAAGTCGGTAAAAAGTGAAAGGTCGCTCATTCAGTCACGGGCTCTATAATTATGAAAAATCCAAAACTACTTGATTAACAAAACTAAAATTTTCGTAGCAGTCGGGGGACCTTTCCGCAGTATTTGAGTATGCCGCAAGGCGGTCCCCCGACTGCGACGAAAATTTTAGTTTTCAACCGACTTCAAAAAAAGGAGGAGGTTCTCAATTCGACTGTATTATTTTTTTTTTTTATGTTTGTTACTCGATTTCTCGAAGACGCCTGGACCGATTTCAAAAATTCTTTTTTTAATCGAAAGGGTATGTTTGTCATTTGGTCCCATTGTCATCAGGTCAGGATCTGATGGTGGAAACCCTGAGAAATTGAGGGCATCTCTAGAAAATTGTAGGCGAGCATCGGGTAAAAACTTAATATTAATGTGTATATCTGATGAGACTACAATACCATGGAGGTTTAGGGCAGATCTGATGATGGAGATGACAGAGAATCAAGGGAACTCCTCAACGGTTCATCTTAGCTACATCGTCCTTGGGCTTATTTTATTCGTGATGACCAGATCTTTACACCGAGATGGGTTATGACTGCCACTGCAAGCTCCGTGACGCAGGTGCAGTACAGTTTAGGGAACTCCTTAATGGTTGATAGCAGCTACATAGTGTTTGGGCTTATTTTTTTTGTATTGATGAGTAATTTACACCGAGATTGATTATACTGCAGATTCGATAGTGCAGACAAAATACACTTTAAGGATATCCTAAATGGTTCGTAGCAGCTACCTCGCGTTCCAGCTTCATTGAAGATAGTTTTACACTGAAATTGGTTATGATTTGTCGTTTTGAATCGACAATTTATTATAGGTACAATGAGTATTATAAAAATGCATTATGAAATTGGTTATGATTTGTCGTTTTAAATCGATGATTTATTAAATGGAGCACATTCAGAAGAAGAAGTTTCATTGTATATTGTCTGCGTTGTTAAACGTTTGATGCTTTTTTACGCTTGGATGAAACTATTGGTAAGAAACTTGGTATGGACATGGCAGCCTGGATACTTAAGTTAGACATTGGGAATCGACACTAAAAAGTAAAAAATAAAAAACTTTTTACAAAAATATATTAACCGCCTTCAAAACTAAAAACATAAAAATAACTAAAATTTCGGAAGTCGGTGGCTACACAAATTGACGGGCAGAAAATATAAGCCACCGACTTCCGAAATTTTAGTTATTTTTATGTTTTTAGTTTTGAAGGCGGTTAATATTTTTTTGTAAAAAGTTTTTTATGTTAATCAAGTAGTTTTGGATTTTTCATAATTATAGAGCCCGTGACTGAATGAGCGACCTTTCACTTTTTATGTAAACAGTAATACAATAATTTTCTATGAAAAATCTTGTTTTTTGCCTTTTAGTTCTTTTCAACCGACTTCAAAAAAAGGAGGAGGTTCTCAATTCGACTGTATGTTTTTTTTTTATGTTTGTTACTCGATTTCTCGAAGACGCCTGGACGGATTTCAAAAACACTTTTTTTATTTGAAAGGGTATGCTTGTCATTTGGTCCCATTGTCACCAGGTCAGGATCTGGTGGTGGAAACCCTGAGAAATTGAGGGCATCTCTAGAAAATTGTAGGCAAGCATCGGGTAAAAACTTAATATTAATGTGTATGTCTGATGAGACTACAATACCATGAAGGTTTAGGGCTGGTCTGATGATGGAGACGACAGAGAATCAAGGGAACTCCTTAACGGTACATCTTAGGTACCTCGTTTTTGGGCTCATTTTATTCGTGATGACAAGATCTTTACACCGAGATGGGTTATGACTGCCACTGCAAGCTCCGTGATGCAGGTGCAGTACAGTTAAGGGAACTCCTTAATGGTTGATAGCAGCTACATAGTGTTTGGGCTTATTTTATTCGTATTGATAAACCCTTTACACCGAGATTGATTATAATGCAGATTCGATAGTGAAGACAAAATACAGTTTAAGGATATTCTAAATGGTTCGTAGCAGCTACCTCGCGTTCCAGCTTCATTGAAGATAGTTTTACACTGAAATTGGTTATGATTTGTCGTTTTGAATCGACAATTTATTATAGGTACAATGAGTATTATAAAAATGCATTCATATTATAGAAGTTTTATTGTATACTAGCTTTTGCCCGCAGCTTCGCCCGCGTAGATGTCGAACTTCTATCCACAATTTTAAGCCCTTCAGGAGTTGAATAAAAAAAAAATAAAAAACGACGCGCGCTTTGCATACATTTAACGATATCGCGGAACGGTTGGATTTATTTTTCCTGTACTCTGAATGAGTTCACGAAAATTACATTATATGTAATATGTTATTGCTAAGGAATCATATTTAGTTAGTAGAAATGTAATAGAAGACCACACTACCGATTTGGGGTAACCTGTTATGATAGTAGTGTTGTGAAATAAATAAATAAATCCTTTCTTAGTGGCTTAGGATTACTCTTCACAAAGAATAATCCTCTAAGTTTTGTGTCTCTAGTTAGTTATTGTTAAATATCAACAAACGCGTTGATATTAGTCAGTGAGTTTACTTCCGGGGCAGCGGTAACTATTAGAATTAATCCGTAACCCGTGCTGACTGCTGTTTGAGGCGCGAGTGGAACAAACGGTCCTTATCTGGCGGCGAGCTACCCATCGCTCGCCATTCGCAGTCGCGCCCATAGATTATACAATATAAACTGGTAGTCGCGCCTACGGTGGCTGGTAGTCGTCTTGCGACTTTCGACGTCTACGCCTGGCTCATTGTCCCGGGCGTGAGGCTTGACGCTGCGTCATGCGCGCCGTCGCCTCCTTCTCCAGCATGACTGCTTTGCAGAAGGAGGCGACGGCTTCCCATTCAGTCACCCCCGCCGATCGCCTCTGGAAGAACACGGCGGTGGCCCACCCAAGCGGGGCATACTACCATCGTATGCTCCACCTTGTGCTCTAGGCGACCATTTTCTCAGATATCCGTTTCTGGTGAGGACCTGTTTCTGGCGATACGTGAGAGCGCCCGCCGGGGCGCCTATGTGTCTCAGCGTTATGTTAAATAGCCTATAACCAGGCCAAGAGTATGGAATACAATCGTACCAAGTTTGGTTAAATCCCTTTAGTAGTTTTTAGCCCATGCCTGCACATACAGACAGACCAAAAATTACTGATTGCATTTTTGACATCAGTATCGATCACCAATCATCCTACAATATTAATCCGTACTACCATTATAAATGCGATAGTAACTCTGTCTGTCAGTCTCTTCTTCACGCCTAAACCACTGAACCAATTCGAATGAAATTTGGTACAGATATAGTCTGGGACCCGAGAAAGGACATAATTATGATAGTTTTCGTCCCGGAAATTCCCCGGGAACAGGAACTGTTATTCCACGCGGACGAAGTCGCGGGCAAAAGCTAGTTTTGAATTTATATAATAATATAATTTTGCTTCACGACCCACTCTCATAAGCATACGAAACGACACCCCACATACAAATCGAATCAGGGATAGAACCTGCAAGGGGTTAAAGTAAACAATTAATTAATTTACTAAATTAATTGATTACTTATTGTTTTTGACCAAATGACCCAATATTTATCACAAACGCATCGACAACCAAATACTTTTTACAACAGGGATAGATACTGCACGAAGGAAAGCTGCCTGGGAGAGTCATTATTTTCACAAAAATCTTAACACCACTTTTTAGGAATCGTGACAGACGGTACAGCGCCATCTAGCGAAATTAAACGGAAATTATGGAGAAATTTAAACCGTTGCGCTTTGGGTTTAATATTTTTTGAATGAAATGTCCGATTTGAGTAATTCAAAAAGTAAAGTAGGTGTTGAAACAGACTTTAATAAAAAAATATTTATTTTGGTAAGGATGTATACAATATTTTATTTTTTGGTTGATTTGATTGATTGATGTGATGATGCGATTCTTTAAATTGACATAACTTTTTTATTTATTGGCCGATTAATACAAAACAAAGACTAAATGTTAATCCCAGAAAACCGCAACGCATTAGTGAAAACCGCATTTAATTAGGTTAAGCCGTTTCTGAGATTAGCCTGAACAAACGTACAGACAAACAGACAAACAGACAAACAGACAAACAGACAAAAATTCTAAAAATCATTGTTTTGTGTTCTATTGCGTATATAAAGTTTCCCTAATAAAGTTTTTCTTATTTATCTTCCATGTACAGACACCGACCTTTTAGAATTTTATTATATGTATAGATTTACTGCGTTTGATGCTTTTTTTACGCTTGGATGAAACTTGGTATGGACATTGGCAACCTGGATAGGTACTTTAGTCAGACATTGGGACTCGACACTAAAAAGTAAAAAATAAAAAACTTTTTACAAAAAAAATAACCGCCTTCAAAAACTAAAAACTTAAAAATAACTAAAATTTCGGAAGTCGGTGGCAACACAAATTGACTGGCAGAAGAAAAGCCACCGATGTTCACGCTTGTGAACCCCCGCTGGCGCCATCTCGCGAGACTACAGCGAACCGCGAGTGACGTGAAAATCGCGCGGTGTCGACCTGCGCCGCCGCCGCTCCATCGACGCTAACTTCACTTCACTCACCGCACCGCCGGCCGCCGCGCCGCCGAGGCAGCACAGCAGAGCCAATATTGCCGCGGGACTGCGCGCACGTCGTATTATAAGTTGGGAGCACGACGCTATTCGCCAGGCAGTCCGCCATTTTATCCCTCTTTACATTTTACAAGTTTCATTCAATAAACGAAGAATAATATATCAAAGGGTGGCATTATTTATTGGTCTCTCACCCCAACATTTGGCGACCGCGAAGAATCGAAGATTTCGAACCGGCCGGGAGCGTATGGTGTTGGACGACGAGCCCCAACGTGCATCGTGACTACACGTGGTTGGGGAACGAACCTGGACGGAGGGCGTTTAGTCAGGAGGTTTGTCCGAGGGAAGTGCTCGTTCCAATTACCTGTTATATCCCGTTTTTTGCCTATATCCTACCTACTACTATAATTATTCTATTTATTGTCCTCTCTCTACCTACGTTAATATTTCAACTTTCTGTTTGTGTGAATGGTGGTTGTTCAGCTTTTATAATCGTTAAAAACGACTGCAAATAGGGTGCAGGCCTGCAGTGTTCACCCGCTTGCCGACAAAGCGCTGGGTTCTTTTTATAATTTCTGTGGCCTTGATTCGCGAATTGCACTCTCCCACTGTTCGCATCCTTGTGCACGCTTGATGCTTGAATAGGATACGCCGACTATTTCAGGCGAATACAATCCACGTGGCACGTCTCCCCGACTCCGGAGTTGTACCGGAGCGTCGGGCTTCGCAGACGGCGTGGGGTGCGCGCGCAGCGCGTCGGTCGACGCGGCCACGTGGCAGCTACGTGACAACGGCGGCGAGTGGAGCGCAAACACCTCACACGGATTGGGTTTGATGCACATTGTTTTTTGCTTTATGCAGAGTTAGTGTTATTTATTTCACAATAACTAAATTTAATTGTTGAAATTAATGTCTAAAGATCAGGAAATGGATGAACTGGTCAGGAAGAGAGGCAATATAAGGGGTAGGTTGACAAAGTTAGCTGAGTACATAAAAGATATTCAGTCACATGAAATTAATAATTTAATTTTAATTGAATTAAAGAGACGTTTAGAGAATAGCGAAGAGTTATTTAAAAAGTTTGAGGATATCCAAACATCAATAGAATTCATTTAAGTAAGGAGTCCGAGGTAGATGAACAGTTAAATTTAAGGACAATAATTGAAAGTAAATTTTATACGGTTCATGCTACTATAGAAAATATTATTGATAAATGTAAGGTTGAAAAAGAAAGTTTTAATGATGCATGTAGCAGTAAAACAGGCAGTTGTCAAGAACATGGCTTGCAATCAGTTAAGTTACCCACAATTAGGTTACCCACATTCGATGGATCTTACTTAAAATGGTTAGAGTTTAGGGATACATTCCAATCATTAATAAATTCAAATAAATCAATTCAAAACATTAATAAATTCCATTACCTAAGGTCATCGCTAGGAGGTAGTGCGCTGGAAGTTATTAAATCATTGGAATTGACATCCGATAATTATACTATTGCTTGGGAATTATTGTGTAAACGCTTTGATAACAAAAACATTCTTGTTAACAACCATCTTAAGGCATTGTTTGATATTGTACCCATAAAAAAGGAGTCATACAAGTGTTTGCGTGATTTATTAGATAATGTTTCAAAGAACTTATGTGCGCTAAATACTTTGGGTGAACCAACTGACAAGTGGGACACTTTGATTATATTTATGCTCACCAATAAATTAGATCCAATTACAAGTAGGAAGTGGGAGGAGCATAAAAATAACCTGTTAGATATTGCTACATTGGAAAACTTTTACAACTTTATTCGTGGACGTGCTAATATTTTAGAAACAACTTCAGCTACAACAGAAGCTAGTGATCATGATAGTTCCAATAAATACAATAAGAATAATAATTCAAATAGGTGGAATAAGAAGGATAATTTAAATAATAATGTTATGAAATCTTGTTGTCATGTTTCTTCTGATGAAAATTTATGTGAGAAGTTATGTTTAATATGTAATGAGCAAGGCCACAAGGTATATGAGTGTGCAAAATTTAAGAACATGAAGGTAGAAGATAGAATTAAGGAAGTATCTAAATTGAAACTATGTTCAAATTGCCTATGTGAAGGACACAAAGTATTTCGTTGTCGTCTCAGAAGCACAATACATAAGCAAACATAAGCACAATACATTATTACATGTCAATAAGTTGAATAATAACAGCAATGCAAATGAGACTTCGTTAGTCACTGCGCCGGAAACTACAAGTCAGGCACCAGCAGTTTCATTGTCTGCAGTCTCCACCAGCCAGGTTCTGTTGTGTACCGCTATGGTAGAAATTGTTAATGAACATACTCAACAAACTTGCCTGGCTCGGGTGATATTAGACACAGGCAGTCAGTCGCCATGTGACTAGGAATTTAAAGGAAGCATTAAGCCTTCCAACAAAAAGTACTGAACCAGTATGTATCTCGGGCATAAACAATATGGCATTTAATATTTCCGAACGTTGCGTTTTTACTTTAAAATCACGTTTAAATTCATTCAGTTGTAAGATGCAGTGTTTAATTGTACCACAAATTACAGGGTTGCTGCCAGGAGCGCCTGTTAATTTTAAAGAGTTGAATCTACCCAAAAATATCATGCTAGCCGATCCAGACTTCTGCAAACCTTCTGAGGTTAATATTTTATTAGGGGCAGATGTGTTCTGGAGTATAGTCGATTGTAAGCGTATTTCGTTGGGTGTAGGGAAACCAATCCTACAAGATTCACAGCTAGGGTGGTTAGTTAGTGGACCATTAGGTATAGGTAAGGATAGTCATGTGACATGCAATTTTACAAGAGAAATACATAGTGATCTTAAAAAGTTTTGGGAGACTGAAGAATTACCAACAGATTACTCGTTAACACCTGTTGACAAATTATGTGATACACATTTTTTAGAGAATATGAAACGTTTGTCTAATGGTAGGTTTTCTGTTAAAATTCCTTTTAAGGAGGTGCCAGAGGAGGCACTTGGCGAGTCTTTCTTCTTAGCTAAGAAACGTTTCCTCAGCCTAGAGAAAAAATTTAATAAAAATTCTCAGTTTAAGCAGAAATATAGTGAATTTATTGAAGAGTATCAGAAATTAGGTCATTTAAGTGAAGTTGAGCGTCCTAAATTCGGTTATTATTTACCGCATCATGCTGTATTAAAGGAAGGTAGTGAAACAACAAAGCTTCGCGTCGTTTTTGACGCTTCAGTTAAGACTACAACAGGAAAGTCTTTAAATGACATTCAATATGTTGGACCTGTTGTACAAGATGATTTATTTGCCATTTTATTAAGATTTAGAAGTTCTAGGTACGTGCTTACTGCTGACATACAAAAAATGTACAGACAAATTGAAATTGATCCAACACAACGGCATCTACAATTAATTTTATGGAGAAATGAGGAATCTCAACCCTTAAAGGTCATGCAGCTTAACACTGTCACATATGGGACTGCGTCTGCACCTTTTTTACACGACTGCCCAAAAAAAGGAGTGTTATTGAGCACAAGATGCCTAGTTCAGTTAGCACATGAACGTCAGGATACAGTAATTTCGAATATTTTAAAACATGATGTATATATCGACGATTTGAACACAGGGTGTCAGACAGAGAATGAAATTAAATATATTTATGATGGTCTTATCTTCAGGTTGCTTCCCGTTACATAAATTTAGAACAAATTGTCCCAAGGTGTTACAAGGTGAGACCACAGTTCAAACACTTGATTTAAGCAAGTATGCAACAGTATTAGGGCTAAACTGGTCGCCTTCACCAGACACTTTACAGTTTACAGTATGTATGAATGGTAATAAGAAAATCACTAAGCGTATTATCATTTCAGAAACATGTAAAATTTTTGATCCATTGGGTCTACTGTCTGCTTGTATAATAAAAAATAAAATTATCTTACAACAATTGTGGAGTGAAAAGTTGGACTGGGATGAGCCAGTGCCATCACATATTGCTAAGAAATGGGAGAAGATAGTAGAGAATATTAATCATTTATCTAGAATAACTTTACCTAGAAATGTTTTGTGTAGTAACCCAATATCAGTAGAGTTGCACTGTTTTGTAGATGCATCAAGGGATGCATATGGGGCCTGCGTCTACCTGCGCTCAATAGACAGTGCGAACAAAGTAACAGTTAGATTGTTGTGTGCTAAAGCTAGGGTTGCACCTCTAACCGCTACCACCATACCTCGCTTAGAGTTATGTGGTGCGTTGTTAGGTTCTCGACTGTCAAGTAAGGTAGTTCAAGCCATTAGGGCTCATGAGTTTACTCATAAATTTATATGGACAGATTCAACGGTAGTGTTAGGATGGATTAAGGCACAAGTAAAATCATTGAAGACCTTTGTAAGTAATAGGGTCATTGAGATTAGCGAGCTCACACAGGGATTCTCATGGAGAC
The DNA here is from genome assembly GCA_033675125.1 of Athetis lepigone. Classification (NCBI taxonomy): domain Eukaryota; kingdom Metazoa; phylum Arthropoda; class Insecta; order Lepidoptera; family Noctuidae; genus Athetis; species Athetis lepigone. The sequence goes on along the minus strand of JAWMCH010000092.1, from coordinate 12,571 downwards.
ATGTTCCATCTGAACAAAACCCTGCAGATCTAGCTTCCCGGGGTGTTGAGCCTCAGCGTCTGCAGGACGAATCCTTGTGGTGGGAAGGACCCTCCTTCTTGAAGGAGGAGTCTTCGGCCTGGCCTCCCCAATTAAATAGATGTGTAGATTTACCTGAATTAAAGGTACACATACAAGTAGAAAATAACACTAAATCGGTAATTGACTTTAATAGGTATTCTAGTGTTAATAGGTTAATTCGTATAGTAGCATATGTAATGCGGTTTGCTTTTAATAGTAAAATAGGATTAAGTTAGGTAGCTATTTAGATATTGAGGAAACATATAAATCATTAAATATTAATAAGAATTGCTATTTTCTAAGTACCCGAGCAGTTCATCTGGAGCTGGTGAGTGACCTTACCACGCACGCATTTATTTTATGTTTACGAAGATTCATTTCTCGTCGAGGTAAACCTCAGGAAATATATTGTGATAATGGCACGAACTTTGTAGGGGCAAACAACGAGTTAGGAAAGGTTTTGCGCTCCAGTCGTGAGTCTGTCATAGATTTTACTAGTTCAGAAAGTATTAAATTTAGATTTAGCCCTGCGTATTAACCACATTTTGGTGGCATATGGGAAGCGGGTGTCAAGGCAGCTAAGTACCATTTAAAAAGGGTAGCGTCGAACATCTCGCTTACCTTTGAGGAGCTAACGACGCTATTCACACAAATAGAGGGGATTTTAATTCTCGCCCTCCATCACCTCTATCTCCGACCCCTTCGACCTTAACCCTTTAACCCCCGGGCACTTCTTAATCGGTCGGCCACTGACGTCGATGCCTTCCATTCCAGGGGAAGACCCCAAGATACGCCAAAGAAGTCTTGAAAGCTGACTCTTTCAAGGGCCGGGAGGATGTTCACGCTTGTGAACCCCCGCTGGCGCCATCTCGCGAGACTACAGCGAACCGCGAGTGACGTGAAAATCGCGCGGTGTCGACCTGCGCCGCCGCCGCTCCATCGACGCTAACTTCACTTCACTCACCGCACCGCCGGCCGCCGCGCCGCCGAGGCAGCACAGCAGAGCCAATATCGCCGCGGGACTGCGCGCACGTCGTATTATAAGTTGGGAGCACGACGCTATTCGCCAGGCAGTCCGCCATTTTATCCCTCTTTACATTTTACAAGTTTCATTCAATAAACGAAGAATAATATATCAAAGGGTGGCATTATTTATTGGTCTCTCACCCCAACACCGACTTCCGAAATTTTAGTTATTTTTAAGTTTTTAGTTTTTGAAGGCGGTTATTTTTTTTGTAAAAAGTTTTTTATTTGTCATGGCAGTCGTGTTTTTTAATTTTTTTAATTATTTATTTTTATTTTGTATCTTTTAGTGATACGTTCCTTTAATATTGTTACTTCGTGGATAATCAAATGTAGGTTTACAAGTAGATGTTTTTATTAACTACATACAATCAATAACAATTTAGCACCACGACAGTAACCTGCAATCATGATATATCTTACATATTAAAATCCGTTAAAATTTTGCAAAGGTTGTCAGAGTACCTATGTCGCTTATCACAATAATTATCACATGTTTCTCGTGTCATTTGTGTCGGTATCAAAAACACACTGAGTTTCTTCACCGCTGTTTATTGCTGCTTAACCAGACAATTGAGTTTTTTCCGGTCGAGGCAATGCTTTTATACTCTGAGCCAGGAATATTCCCGAGAAAGACGTTTCTAGAACAATGTAGTCGCTCCGTAGGGTTCTAAAGTAGCTTTTGGCCACAGAACGTGGTGTTCCGACGCTTCTGCGGACAAGTTCCGCCGGAGTGCACAAAGACTAGTGCAACGTAGTGAAGTGCTACTAACATTGATTTAAGTTTTATTACTGACACAAATGTATTACTTGTGTGTGTTAAGTTAAGGTATTTATCTATGGGCCTATTCAGTCTGAAATAATGGTTTCATTAGAAATAAAAAATATTATTTCTCGAATACGAAGGAAAGCTCGCGACTCCATTCGAATTTCGACTCTATTGTTTAAGACGGAAGTACAGACGGAAGTTACAAATTGCCATAACAACAATTATCTATATCTATAACAATGGAAATACCTTGGTTGAAGTTAAGAAAACATGCCATTTAAGCTGTAAAAATGTACGAAATGCAATTTCGTTTAAACTTTTTATTAAGTAATTAAAAAAAAACAACAAACATCATCATAATACGATAAAAATATGGTCGAACTGCAAATGATTTTGGTATTCCGTTTGTATGGAAAATAATTCTGCCGTGCTTATGATAATCACAGTAAGTCACATTTTTGGCAAAATTGAGTTGAGTATATATTCGGAATGGCGAGATCGAGATCTACATTTCTGTATATTTGAAATTTCAAAATGTCTAATAGAACGCCAAATAAGCTTCTTTAGCATAACTACAGTAAGACACATTTGGCGGCAATCTTACTTATTGTAATTGCAGTATGGGCACATACGGTGGATTTTTTCAGAAAGTTAAAACCATTTCCTAGGTAATGCTGCAGTAAGTGGCACTTGCTATCATTACATTAAGTTGAAAATAAAACATTAATATACTAATCCATAACATATTTACAGTAACAGCATATTATTATATTAATGCTTAAGAGATTCGCAACATATGTATCTATTATTTTATCATAAGTACAGTAAGTGGAACTTACTGTGTATATGTGTGTAGTCAGCGAATTAAAGTATATACTAATATGCGCGGACATAATAACAGCAAGATTCATTACTGTAATTATGTTTAGGACCAAATAAGGTAAATGCGTTACTTACTGCAAAAATTCTAAGGCGTTTAGGGTTCGGCCGGGTAGTGCGTGGAGGGTCAAGTACGTAAATTTGCAGTCGCGGTCAGCATGCAACCACAGAGTCTGCTGACGACGTGCGACAGAGACTAAATTTGGTGCCAAAATCACTTAATAAAAGTATACGTTGTTTCATTTCTTTATAATATGTTTGGCACTTATTTTACATTACTTTAAAGACAGATAACTGATGTAATCTTATCACGTCAGACCTACATATCCTTAATTTCTTCGTAAACCCTAACTTATGTAAATTTAAGTCGATATAAATTATAACACAATGTATGTTCTCAAAATGCGTGACAGTAGTTGCGGCCCAGAATTTGATTACGTGAATTTTTAATGAAACGCTTTTGACTCAATCTTTATTTCTTATACACAGAGTTATAATCATTTAAATCATCAAAACAGCCCTCAAAGTGCACATGACTCAATTAAATGACTTTTTCATGAAATAGGCAATCAATCGAGTTATGTAACTAATGACCTATAACAGTCGCAAATCATTATATATAATCTCGGTACCCAGGGACACCCTGACTTTTGGAAGGCGTACGAGGGTCGAAACCAACTCGCAAAACTTTTAGTTTGAGAAATGGGACACGAACCGACGATTATCCCTGTATGCACTATGTAAGTGCACCTAAGGACAACGGTTGGTGTAGGATGGCAACTAAAAAAAATTGGACTATGGATTTGCGTTCTTTAGTGAATAAGGTACCAGATACCATGACTATACCAGATACTAACCTAACCAGTGGTTGCAAACACGGTAAGAATGGCAGGGGGTGACTTGCACACTCAATAAACGGGCCTCCAAAAATGGCCGCTACGACATAGTGACGTAGCGACAAGGGGGGAAACATATATTGAGGTGCTTGAGGAGTGGAGATATATTCCACGGCTATCAGCATCTTACTGGAATACTTCCTTCCTCCGAGCACGTTTGCTCTTGCGAGTCTCAACTCAAACCAGCTAATTAAGGCAAGAGTGAGGTGGAAGCCTGGTTCCTCGTCGTTGCTCACTCTAAGCTGGCCAATAAAGGCAAGCCATATTATTAAGAATTCCAAAAGAAAACTGCCTTTTTTTAAACAATGTGTTTTTGTATGGTTTTTTTTGTATGAAGCAAAAGTTTTAATAAATTCGTGTTTGTAGATACGAGCTGTGTAATTTTACATTAACTATGATTTAATAATAAGTCTTTTCTTTCATTTATGTACTAAAATTATTGAGGAAAGTCATTAATGTTGGTTTTGGTGTTTTATGGCTGATGCTATAATTTTACATATTACTCCAAGCTATAATTACAGTAAGTGATTAAGATATATTAGGCAAATTGTGTAATTTTTGTTATTCTATTTAAACTTTACCTCGTTTTGTAATAATTGTTGCAGTAAGTACTTTAAAGTAAAGATTGTTACAGTAAGTCGCACACTTACTGTACCAATACTAAAAAAATATTATTTTTTAATTGTTCATTCCTTAACATAAGTATTTTTTCACATTTTACAATTAAAAATAATATCAATAAATAAAAATAAAAATATACAAATTGTTAAGCAATCCTATGTTTATCTTAAACATTTGAGAAAACTTAAGTTTAATTTATATTTTAGGAGAAACGTCAAAAATAAAAATAAAAACTTTAACCGCCTTTTTCTCAAAAGTGTCTCCAAGGCACTTACTGTATTTATCACAAGCACGGCAGAATTTATCGGTTGCCGCGCTCTTAAAGGTTACTGAGGCGATGTAGTTCATTAAGAGACTTATGTCGTGTGGCTCGTGGAGAACCTTACGTGGATCTAGAACACTGATTGCAAAACCATCTAGCTGCCTCACGCGACTAAGCGCGACATAAGCTTGGCCCTTGGCAAAAATTTTAGGGCCTATAATAATAAATAAAATAAATAAATATCTTCAGACAACTCACACACGGTTACCTGATCCCAAGCTAAACAGAGCTTGTGTTATGGTAACCAGACAACTGATACACATACTTATATAATTTGTAAATACACACATTGTAACGTTACCCTGGGTTGTAGAGGCCCAGGGAAACAATCACACAGGTAGGTTCGTCTAGGAAACCAGAACCTTAGGGAACTGGAGTCCCAGACGAACAGAAGGTTAGGAAAAGAAAATAAACAGTTATGAAAAGAACAGATATATATAATTATAGCAATGAGAGTACCTGATCACCCTACACTTTGGCCCAAACTCGTAGGATTTAAAATAAATAGGAGAGGATGTTAAAAACCAGGATTCGGAGGTGCTTCACGTCGTCACGAGGCAGGGTAAGCGCCTCGGCATCGGAGGCCGGAGGCCGGAGGCAGAGTAGGCGCCTCGACTACGCTGGCTGGAGGCAGAGCAGGCACCCCGACTACACAGGCCGGAGGCAGAGTAGGCCCCTCGACAGCGGAGGCTGGAGGCAGAGTAGGCGCCTCGGCAGTAGAGGCCGGAGGCGGAGTAGGCGCCTCGACAGCGGAGGCTGGAGGCAGGGTAGGTGCCCCGACTACGCAGGCCGGAGGCAGAGTAGACGCCTCGACAGCGGAGGCTGGAGGCAGAGTAGGTGCCCCGACTATGCAGGCCGGAGGCAGAGTAGGCGCCTCGACAGCAGACGCTGGAGGCGGAGTAGGCGCCTGGGCGGCGGAGGCCGGAGGCTGAGCAGGGCTTCGGCAATTGACGCCAGAAGCTGAGCAGGTACCTCGGTAGCTCGGTAGCTGAGGCTGGAGGCTAGAAATAGATAACGCAGAAGCGCGTGCAGGAGTAAACTGGGAGGTGAACCCAAGAGAGAGGCCGGTTCACTTAGAGGTTTAAACGTCACTCAGAGGTTCTGCAGTAATATAATAATATGAGAGGGTACACTTCTAGACCTCCCAGTTACTCCTTCTTTCGATGCCGGCACAAGACTGACTCCCCTCTGCAAAAATACCGATAAAGAAGACTCTTTTCGAACACTTTGTTAGGAACGCAATGTTTTGAATCAAAAATTTGAAATAGTAAAGAAAATGAGGGTGCCATTAACAAAATTAGGCGGACAGGTCTATAAAAACGTATGCAAACTTCACGAAGACAAACCAACCTCCACCTATAAAGAAAACAAATAGAATGATTGACAAATGTCTAGTGAAAAAGTGTCAAACGTTGTTTACAAATAAATTATTTCTTTTCAGAATGTTATAACTAATTAGAAATACTATTAAAAACAAGGAGAATCACATAAAATGATAAAATAAAAGACCGTAAGTACTACAACATATTATAGATAATTTTTTATAGATAAATTATAAATTACACCCAGACACAGAACAAACAATCATGCTCATCACACAAAGTTTGTCCTGGGTGGGAATCGAACCCACGACCTCCGGTATAGCAGTCAGGGTCACTAACTACTGGACCAACAGGCCCGTCAAGATCCACGAAGGCTCTATCCAGTGTCGTCCCTTGTAGTTTGTGGACTGTCACGGCCCAACATAAAATTAGTGGTAGCATGCGCCGCTCAACTTTGCCGTGACCCCTTAATGGTGGTGATTCTCCAGATTCGAGTTGATCACGTCGTAGTGATCCATTCAAATTTTCTAACGATTCCCATAGCACCGTTTACTAAACCGTGTCCAACGTTAATATTTTTTTTTAACATTACTCTAGATCTGATACCAATCTTCAAAAAATCGACGATACCTCCAGTTTTATTGGGATCGGAAGGTATAAACTCTGGATTCGGCCGCTGTCCATAAGTTTTGGCTTCTACAGAAGTATCCACTGCCTTCACTTCATACATCCGACTTGTTTTCGAAAGCTCGTGAGTCATGACGGTATTATACTCATCCACCCATATTTTACCCCATTAAAGGTGGAAAAAACATTTTTTTTTATTTTCGTCCGAAAAGTTAAACACCATAGTACCCAGTCACTAACTTCAATAATGACAGAATTTCGTTCAAACTTTCATCCCCTATTTTACACACATAGGGGTTGAATTTCTGAATTTATACTAGCTCATGCTTTTTTTATCTTCGTCCACATTGTTAAACACAAGTTTCCAGTCACTAACTACAGTAATGTCAGATTTTCGTTCAAACTTTCATCCCCTATTTTCCACACATAGGGGTTGAATTTCTAAATTTTTATTCCGTCCAAAATGGTAAACACCAAGTTTCCAGTAACTTACTTCAATCAATAATGACAGATTTTTATTTAATTTTTTATCCCCTATTTTACACACATAGGGGATGAATTTCTAAAGAATCATGTCCAATAATGACCTGTCAAACATTTTGACAGAAGATTGTGTGTATAGTGATGTTATTTAGCGTATTAAATATGTTATTTTTTGCTATGCACGTAGTACTAACTTACAGCAGAATTAGTAATGTGAAAAACTTTTTTCAAAAAAATAATAACCGCCTTCAAAAACTAAAAACCCAAAAATAACTAAAATTTCGGAAGTCGGTGGCTTCTGTTCTGCCAGTCAATTTGTGTTGCCAGTCAATTTGTGTTGTTGAAGGCGGTTATTATTTTTTTGAAAAAAGTTTTTATTTATTACTTTTTAGTGTCGACTCCCAATGTAGATATAGAAACTTGAAGAAAAAACACACATCGTCTATAAATATTTCGTCATTTTTTTTTGTTTTTGGTGAATTTTTCGAGAACCACTGAACCGATCGCCACAAAATTTATATGGGACCACCCCTGAATCATGACTTATCAAACAAAAAAAGAACCATCAAAATCCGTTTACAATTGACGGAGATATCGCGTAACAAACATACAAAAAAAAAAAAAAAAAAAGAACATACAGACGAATTGAGAACCTCCTCCTTTTTTGAAGTCGGTTAAAAAAAAGAAAAGTTAATTTTAAAATAGCCACCGAATAAAGCGTTGTTTTTAATACAGAACGCAGCCATTTCAAATGCATTGAAAAACCGTTCCGTTATACGGTGAGTTTGACATTTGGACGCAGTTTTAGTACTGTTATTATTTATTGATTTTGTATTTCGTTCATACTTTTTTGTACAGATCATTTTATTTAAATTATTTTTATGGTTATTTAGTAGTAAGTGTACGTTTCCATGGTGGATACAGAATTGAAGTGTGTAGAGAAATGTTAAATATGGACGAGTTCAATTTAAGAGGTACCTAATGGGGAAAATTCATTGATTAGAGGAAAAATTAAATCAAGGCATATTGACAGGTGGCAATACTGGCAATACTATGTTTGTACAGTACATTTTAATTGAAAATAATTTAAATGGAAGACAAGGCATAGGGCATAACCGAGTATTGCTGCAGCTGCCTTGTCGGACGTCGCATTGTTGGTTGTTGCAAAGAGTACAGTTAGGTATAAACTATGGTTGTTGTGCACATGTGATGACATTGGTGTGGTACCTTGGATGGGCTAGGTACCAAAGAAATATAGACCCTCCAGCAGCATTTTTGGATGATGTAGTAGTAAGAGAAGATTTAGAATAAAATAATGAAACTAATAAATGTGCTGTTGTATTTTTATTTAATTTCCCAACTATTTTCCTATGGTGACTGCTCCCGTCCTGGGTGTGGCGGGAGGGCGTGTCAGACTTTTACCGACTAAAACCCACTCATGTTCCTTCGGTTGCCCTTTATGTTCCGGGGTCAGGGTAACTGTTATGAACATTCCGCAACTACCTACATAACCTCAAATATTGTTTTCATTGTAACATTTTTACCTCATTGTCAAACCAAACCAAGTTTTTACGGTGGCTTAGTTATGACTTAATCTTTATTTTGATATAATTTACATCACTATACATCATGTAATAAAAAATTTGATTGACAGGTCATCGAATGTATGGAGCGTGGTCATTGTTCTTTTTATCTCCGTCCAAAATGGTAAACACCAAGTTTCCAGTAACTTACTTCAATCAATAACGACAGATTTTCGTTCAAAATTTCATCCCCTATTTTACACACACAGGGGTTGAATTTCCAAATTTTTACTAGCCTATGTTACTCGGAACTATGTACGGATTGTAACGATACATCATACATCTAAATCGGTTCAGGCAGAAGAAGTTATGGTGGAATAAAGAAACTCACATACATACATGAATCTTGAAAACATAACACTCCTTTTTTTGGGCAGTCGTGTAAAAAGGCCGCCTATTGTACTCTTGCATATTTGTTTGTATTGTCCTGTACTGTTTTTGTCCTATTGGTGTACAATAAAGAATATTGGCCGATGGCTTTGCAGGATATTCGTAGCTTATACATCAGAATAACACATCTGGTCGTCATAAAGGCGCGTGTAAGAGGTTACGGGTTCGAATCCGGGCAAGTACCAATGTGACTTTTTCAATTCATAATAATATATACTTTCTATAGTTTATCTTGGACATCACTGACATCCCGTGCCTCGGAAAGCATGTTAAGCCCCGGTTGTCATTCGTAGAACTTTGACGTTACGGGTATTCAGAAGCCAGAAAGTCTGACCAGGCGAACCAAAGGGTATCGTCGTCCAGTTACTGGGTTGTGGAGGTCTGATAGGCAGACGCTTCACGTAAAACACTGGTATCCAGTTGAATGCGGTTCGGCTGTAAGCCGACCCCAACATAGTTGGGAAAAGGCTAGGGAGATGATGTTGATTAAATCAGAATAACACAATAATATTGTCCTATAGTAACCAAAAGCTGATCAGTAACCAAAAGTCTAACATAACGCGGGTACGCGGGGATCGTATCGTACGGTCCATGGCCCTCTACGGGGCTCCGGTGTAGGCGCCCAACCTGGCCTTGACTCCGGCCCGGCTACTGAGGGCGTCCTAGAAGGTTGTGGCCATTCGGATGGTGCATGGATACCGCAAGATCTCCTGCCTGCCTGATTCTTGCTGGCATACCGGTGTGGGTACCACGCACAGTGGCGCGTGGAAGTGCAACGCTGGGGCGAAACTCACAGTACACACTCGGCACACAGAGCTCCAGCAGGATCTCATGGAGACTGCGACTGTCGCAACTCAGTGCTGGTCATCCCTCTTTGAGGAGTGGCTGGAATGCCGCCTCAACACTCTCACGTATCGCCCGACACAGGTCCTCACCGCACACGGACGTTTTGGGAGGTTCCTATGTTGGATTCGGGCGGAAGTGACGCCTGCGTGACATGGTGTAGCATACGGTGGAGGTAGGCCCCGCTTGGGCAAACCACCACCGTGTCATTGCAGTGGCGATCGGCGCTGGTGCAGGCCATGCTTCGGGGCGAGACTGAATAGGAAGCCGTCACCTCCTGCGAAGCAGGCACGCTGGAGACGAAAGCGGCGGGGCGCGTGGGGCGTGAAGGCGAGCGGTAGGTAGCTCGCCGCTCGGCTAGGACCAGACCCATGTCGACGGCGTGTCGATGCTTCTAATAGTTACCGCGGCCCCGGAATATATAAGGGTACCTCGGGGGTGGAATTTTACGGAGTCTCTGCATACTGTCAGTACAGTCACGACATCAGCAGTCACCTGCAACATCTGACCAGGGTGCTCGATCACCTTCAGGGGAAGCACGTCTTGATTGGCATGGACAGCAACGCACACTCACCAATGTGGCACTGCGAGCGTCGGCAATACGTGGGCAGGGGGCCGACACCGAGTACAGGAAAACCCAAATGGAGGGCTTGATACTGAGTAGAGGACTCATGATACACAACGTGGAAGGCCAACCGCCCACATTTTATGGTCCCAATGGACACTCGAATGTGGATCTGACGCTGACGACGAGGGGGGTAGCGGTGTCACATTGGATGGTTCACGAAGGCGCCAGTTTGAGCGATCACCAGCTCATCACCTTTGAGGTCGGCACAGGATCCGCACAAATAGGGCAGCGTACATTGCTTGAAGGGTGATATGGTGCAACTAGGGTGTGGCTGATCCCGTTAGCATCCAAATATTTTTTGAATTCTGCCGAGGAAAACGGTGGTCCATTGTCGCTAACAATTCTTTTTGGTAAGCCAAAACGCGCAAAAAGTTTACGTAGATAATCTATTATCACTACTGCAGACGTTCCAGAAACGTTTTCAACCTCGATCCATTTTGCATCGACAATAACTAGATAATACTTATTGTTAAATGGCCCTAAAAAATCTAAATTTAAACGAGCCCATGGTTCCTCCGGCCATGGCCAGGAGTGAAGAGGAGCGGGGGCAGGTGCTGAGCGTTGCAAGAGACATGCGACGCACTCCTGTACTGTGCGCTCGATGTCAGCATCCAATGTCTCCCACCACACATAATTTCGTGCTATCTGCTTCATTTTTACTATGCCTGGGTGGCCATCGTGAATTTCTTTTAAAATCGGCGTTTGTAATGATTTCGGAATTATTACCCGGTAACCCCAAATGAGGCAACCTTGGTCTACACAAATACTTTCCTTACGATTAAAAAAAGCTTTTTCCGTTTGAATATTACAAGTTTTTGGCCACCCGAACATTACGTAACCGTATATTTTATTTAATAAAGTATCTTTTGTCGTCTCCATTTTAATTTCTTTAAAACTAAGTGGAAAGTTTTCTTGCACAAAATTGAGGTAACTACTGTCGCTGTCCTCACGTTCGATTCTACTTTTAGTAGAATTCAAAGGAAGACGGGAAAGCGCATCAGCATGACAATTTTGTACTGATTTAATAAATTCTATTTTAAAATTATAGGCAGACAACTGGACGGCATAACGCTGTAGTCTACTTGCGGCTGTCACGGGTATTCGGGTAAATGGTCTAAGTGAAATAAATGCCTTGAATTTTGAATTTTGAATAATTATGTAACAAATTAACATGTAAGTAAACCTAAAAATTACAAAATAACAGACAGTTTCAAATTGAAACGGCTAAACGGGAACAGTTTTTATAGCACTAAGGAATATATTTAGAACATAAGTAGTAACAATTGAATATTATGTAGTAAAACACGGTAGGACGTTGACTTAGTGTGCGGGGGTGGGGGTGGGGGGGGGGGGGGTTTTTATGTTACGGCGGGTGTTTTGTGAACCGGCTTTTGATGGGTGGATTGTATTGGACTAAATGTTGTCTCTCGTTTTTCGGCGCCGGTGGTTAGTGGGGGGTGGGGGTTTGGGGGGGGGGGGGTCAGCATAGTTCGAGGGATGAAGGATACAAGACACCACCCCACCATCCATCCCCCGTGGTAACACCATCCGCTCACGTCTACGCCGGGCGGCAGGGGCGGGGCGGGGCGGGGGGGGGGGGGAGGGGGGATTGGGGAATGTATATTTTTGAGTGATCATAATCAATTATTATACTAATGACGTCGTCCTAACGTGAACCTTGACTGTGTTCAGGACATAGACAAAAATACCTAATTACGTTCGTATCGTATGCGCGTGCGCACTTCGCGATCGCATCGTTTCTTAGTTTGACATATATGTGGCGCGGACGGCGGCGGAGAGCGCGCAAAGGCAAGGCGAATGTGCGCGTGAACGAAGTTGATGAGACGACGTCGGCGGCGTTGAGGTGCGTTTCGATTTGTGTTACGTTTCGTTATGCGATGTGTATTTAAGAGTAGAGTTGAACAGTTTTATAATATATTATTATAACGGTTCGGTTTACTTCACATTTCGCTGGTACGTTATTGTAACGCGTCGACGCGCTCGCGTTGGTGACGGCGGCGGGAGAGGAGGAAGAAAAGGAGGAGAAGAGGGGAGAGGAGGAAAAGGAGGATGTTAAGAAGAGACGAAGACTAGTTTTGCTAGTAGTTGTTTTTTCGGACATTCT
>JAWMCH010000090.1:0-13000 GCA_033675125.1 Athetis lepigone | reverse complement strand
TCTAAATGGTAAGACAACAGATATAACATACCTACAAGCTGAATTGGCAGCATTTTATAATAACCAATGTGGGGAATATCAAAATCCCACCATACACCCATACTACCTGTATGACAGCGTCGGGCCTGCCGAGCGCCCTCTCGATCTCATCGATGGGCCGGTTCCTCACAGGAGTGCCGTTGATCTCCAGGATCCTGTCTCCTATGTGGAGGGTCAGCACACCGCATGACGAGTCGATCCTGCAACGTGAGGGGTGCAGGAATATTGGTAACTTATTTATTTCCCAGTATTCTATATTTATATATAAATTTAAAAAAATACATTACATAAAAAATATGTATAATCATAGTGCTACACTGTTGCTAGTTGCAATATTTATTTATTGTTATACACTTTATGCACAAAGTACAAAGGCGGACATAAAGCCAAAACCATTTTCTGCCAGTACAAACTTAGACTAATCATTGGTACTGATTCTCGTTTTCACGAACTAAACTAAATTTAAATTAAATGCATCTTTCTCTTTCCATTTCATAAAAAAAAGGACAGAAGATATTTTTTGTTAAGTCTTGTCAAATTAACCTTTCCACGACCAAGCGACAGCCAGCTGTCGGGATGCTATTGTCTTTGTATTGTGTCTCGAATCACGTGTGTTCGAAGGACTAATACAATCCATAGATAATTTCTTGATTAAAAAATAGCGACTAAAAAAAAATACGCCAATTTTCTTTTGGCGCTGTCGAATTTGACAGGATTAAACGAATATGTATCTTCTGTCGTTTTCTTAATGGAATGGAAAGAGAAAGATGCACTGTTATTAAATTTAGGTTAGTTTCTAAACAAGATAATCAGCGCCATTATTATTAGTCAGATGGTGAAAAGATAACATTTTTATTTGTCTCTACCGAGACAATTCTGGTGATGCGAGCTAGCTTAGTTTAGCTTAGTTCGCATGGCTGGCGTTGTTTTTCATAGCAAATAACTTAGCTTACACAGTTAGCTGTCTGCACACAAGTATGGAAAACTGCGTCAGCCATGTGAGCTAAGGCTAAGCCACAACTAACTTAGCTTAGACCCTGTCCAGGACGGCGAATTCGCCGCGTAAACGACTCGCGCGAATTCACTCGCGCGTTGGCGAGATACTAGGCACCAATACATCGCGTCCACAAGCATCGCGCGAATAATAAAGTCGCGCGTAACACGCGTGCAATTCGCCGGACTCTCGACTCGCGCGTGACTCGCGCGTAATGCGCGCGAGTCGAGATACTAGGGCCGCCTTGTTGCGTCCAGAGTTCGCGCGAATTTCAGAGCGAGTGCACGTATAAAAGAGAAAGAGAAGGAAATACGACTCGCGCGTAGGTACGCTCTATACGCGTTGGCTCTGGACGCAACACTCGCGCGTGATACGCGCGAGAGAATCGCGGCGTATTCGCCCTCCTGGACAGGGCCTTAGCTCTTGGTCTGCAACTCGCATAAAAGCTAGCAGTGCTGTCCACTATGTCATTAGGAGTTATACGAGCGCAAGCGCATGCAGTCACAAATACAATGCTAGATCATGCAAGATTTTAAGCCTTGAAAGTTTTTGGCTTAAAATGACTTTACTTTTGTAGTACAAGATATGCATTTCGATGTCAATTAATAATCTTCTTACAATTTTTCATGCAAGGTACAAAGGGGGACTTTATGTATCCTCTTAATAAAAGTTGGTGGACTTATTCCACTATTTATAATTCAACTAGCTTCTGCCCGCGGCTTCGCTCGCGTTAGAAAGAGCCAAAAAGTAGCCTATGTTACTCTCCATCCCTTCAACTATCTCCACTTAAAAAATCACGTTTATCCGTCGCTCCGTTTTGCAGTGAAAGAAAGACAAACAGACAGACAGACAGACAAACAGACAGACACACTTTCCCATTTATAATATTAGTATGGATAAAAGGTTCAAAGTTTAAACATTTATCGTTAGGGAAAGTTACCCTACATGGCTAAAATAAACCGCATTTGCGTAAACGGATGTATTAAAATTAGATTATTTTAGGCGGAATTTGAAAGCGCTATTGATATTGAAATACATGTATAATATTACTTTCCTTGTCAACAGACTTTGGAGGATAATGTTCATGATTTGGGTAATTATTTGTGTCAGAGAAAAACCTACATTAGACATTGTATTGTATGCGTTATTGTCTTTGGTTTAACCAGTGTATTGAATTACTGCTTCGCTTCCGTAGGCCTTAACGTAATAATAAATAAAATTTTGGCACTAATAAGTGCTTTATAAAATTAGTATAGATATTGCCCAAAAGCAACGTGTCTCAGAATGTTTGTGTTTGTGTTACTAGATAAATAATTCTGGCGATCCTCCAGGATCATAATAACATATTCGTAATTCTAATTGATAACTGAGTATTTACTGTCGTTACACACACACAACAAACACTTACACACACGAACGCACGCAAGCACACACATACACGCATGTATGCACGCACGCACACACACATACACGCATGTATGCAACCACGCACACACATACACACATGTATGCACGTACGCACACACACATACACGCATGTATGCACGCACACACACACAAACTTTCACATTTATAATATTAGTAGGATGCAAAAGAAACTGTTTGTCTGTTGATAGTTGTAAATAACTTGGCCTAACCCACTCATGTTCCTTCGATTGCCCTTTATGTTCCAGGGTCACGGTAACTATTATAAACATTCCGCAACCCCGGCAGGCGTGGCCCTGTTGGGCCCCTTCCTGTGCTGACTCCTTTGGCCTTCTAGCCTTCCTCGTAAAATGGGCTATCCAATACAAAATGAATTTTTCAAATCGGAAATAGAGTTTATGAGGTTAGCGTATTTAACCAATCAAACTCTTTAGCTTCATAAGATTAGTACAGATTTACAATATAAGCATATACTAAAGAACTTACGTGGCATATTATTTATTGTTTAAGAATAGCGTCCACAGAACAAAATATCCATAACTATAAAGCTTCAAAAAACCCTACAAGCTGGACACAAAACAAATAACACACAACTACAAAATATTAGCAGCTATTATTATATTTTTCCTAGTAATATTATTCCTAAAAGATAAAACACATACACTGTAAAATTACCTCAAATTCACTGTCACCATGTTTAAACCATTTTAAAACACAAATATATCACAGAAAGTACTGAAATATCGGGAGTTCTGTTCAAGGAAACCATTGCAACTGAATGATGTGGCTTATCGACGCATCGTCGTCTATACTAATATTATAAAGAGGAAAACTTTGTTTGTTTGATTGTAATGAATAAGCTTAAAACCTACTGGACCGATTTTAAAAATTCTTTCACTATTCGAAAGCTAAATTGTCCACGAGTAACATAAGCCATATAATATCACGCTATGTCCCACGGGAGCGAAGCAGTAACCAAAAACCTAACGTAATGCGGGTGAAACCGCGAGGAACAGCTAGTGTGAAATAATATGAAATGATGTATTATGACGCGCTGTCATGACACACTACGGTAAAAACACAGTCGGCTGACGCCATTTAGGAAGGAAAAGCATGGAGCAAGTCTTGTTGCACGGTTCAATTTATTCATATACGATACTAGCTTTCGCCCGCGGCATCGCCCGCGCGAATATCGTAACTTCCAGTCCCTATTTTACAGCTTTAGCGGTCGAATTACCAAAAACCCTTTCTTAGTGGTTACTTACTCTTCACAAAGAATACACCCTCCAAGTTTCATGACTGAAAGACTAGCGTTGATATACAGTCAGTTATCAGTCAGACAGTTTACCATTTTGTATGTATAGATTATCGCTACTATACATAAAAAAAGTAAAGCGCCCTTCCTCTCCTCTACCTAATTACAGTGTTGCTTTGCCAGAAAGGGTCCACGATTGATTCTATTATTTTATTAATATCCACTACCTGTACACACTATGAAACGCAATAATACGTATGACCTAATTTATTTTAACTACAAATATTATTTTTTAACCGTCTTAAAAAAGTGGAGATCTGTTTGACTTGTATGTAAGTAAGCGGCTTTTCGTGTTAGGCTAAACTGATTTACAGAAAAGTAACAAATACTTTTTTTACATACAAATTCAGTGGTTAAGCGCGAATGTATACACATAGCCACTAGTTAATTTCACATGATAAGATATATGTTTGGTGTCTACCATCATCACTTTTACAGTCCTAGAAGGGAAAAGCTGCCGTTTCCGCTTACGAGTATAAAATATGTAATAACCTTCATAATAATTAGGTGAACGCCACTTAGTTATCGTGAAATACCTATTTATAAACATTTATAAGTACTTAACAATCACAGGATGAGTCAGTCGCTCCCAGCACACATTTATTTATAGGCTTGGGGCATATATGATGATATGAAGTAAACAATGTGATGTGATCTTAAAATTGGGAGCTTTTTGGACCTTGCACACGCGTTCCTATGGTCGAAGCTTAAGCCCCAAGTTAGACCGCGTAAGGTCAATCAAACACGTTATGGAATTCGATTATTAAATTATTAGTAATCAATCTAGACTACCGCGGACTCGGCACCAAAATCTTCCAAAAAAAAAAATACTAAAATTAACGGTACAAAAATCTACAATGCGAGCGCGCTGATCTTCAACAGTTCGTCATGGCTGAAGTTGTAGCAGCGGCTGAATGGTTTCAAAGTATACCCCCCCCCCCTCACTCGCCTGCCTACGGCCTTGTCGCCTGTCTAGTCTGATAGGTAGGTGTACTCTGTCTGCCCCAACATGATAAAAAACAAGGTAATAGGCGAGACGACGAAAAAAAAGGAAATAGTCCGTCAGTGAGATTATTAAAAAACTTTGGTCACGTATTTTTTCTTTTTTCTCGTAAATGAAAAATGACAACGATACAGTGCGTTGAAGTTGCGCGTCACGTCACGATCAGACACAATTTTTGCAGCACGGTGACGTCAAAAGCTCCCACTCCGGAACTTTGTTGCTCTTTATCTTTTTATTTTTTTATTATTTTGATCCAGCAAAAAATACGTGTCCCGTATTTTTGGCCGATCTACAAGACGAATTAAACAGAATGCCATTTTTTTATGCTGTCGTCATCCCTATTGTGGTAAGGGAATAAAGGAAAATATAATCAATAAAATGTATGAATCATGTTCACGTTTGATTGTAAAGTGCCTACTGAATTAATAATCATTAGTCTGTCAGGTCAATGCCGTTGAAACTGTCACGTTGGTGTCGCCTGAAGCTCGACTATTGATCCCACATTTCTGGAATCGATTCCCGGGACAGGTAATGGAATTGGATTCGATTGTGACTCTTAGAATTTTGACATTCGTGTGAAATAACTAAAACACTTGCATTGCTATAAATTATATAAGTATGTATATCAGTTTTCTGGTTACCATAACACAAGCTCTAAGCAGAGCTTAACTTGGGATCAGATGACCGTGTGTGAGTTGTCCCAGTATGTTTATTATTATTTACTTGTATTGCATTGTATCAATTTGGTAAATATTTAATTTATCAAGTGCGGATCCAGAGTTCAATTCAAGGGACACATTTGAAATTTTGAAGTCCAAGTCAATGGGGTCGCATAGTCAAAGTCCAGTCAAATCCGGTCCGCAATTCAATTACAAAGTTGACCCGGGGGTGGCGGGGCGTATCACGACCTCCACGAACCCCTTCTGGATCCCTCATATACACAAAATGCTACAAGTTACCATTCCGTAAAAAAAACCCTGAAGAGCAAGAAAGGCTACTCCATACTATTCACTCATTATCTACTACTACATAAAGCGTTTACTGATCAAAATCAAAAGTTTCTAAAAATTAATAGAACTAGGAAGCCAAGACACACCAATAACTACATGCAATTACTTTGTAGAATAATCATTACATTAACACCACTCTGACACGGCAAAATTCTGGAATCACATGGAAGATTCCCACCGTCAGCTGACTACACAATCATATCAAATCAAAGCATTTATGTCACTTAAAAGTTTTTACAAACACTTATGAACAGAAACTGCTTGAGTATTCTCGTGCAGGTGAATAAGCTAATCTGCATACTATTACACAAATATCAACTGTATTTCCATTAAATTTAAGTCCATTATCGATTGTCAGAAACTACTCAAGCATCTCCATGCATCGTCGCAAGCTAATCCGTAAGCATACAATTACACAAACATCAACTCTATTTCTATTGCGTTAAAATTAATTATCAATTGTCAGAAACAGCTCGAGCATTCTCGTGCTTGTTGCAAGGTATTCAAGACCCCTTACACCGAAATATCAACTGCAGGCTCACAAGCTAGGCTAGTAAGTATGTCACGCAATCACACAAATATCAACTCTACATCCATAGCACTAAAGTCCACTATAAATTGCAGGCTCAAGCGAGTACCTATGACACGAAATCATACAAATATCAACCCTACGTATATGGTATTAAAGTCCACTATCAATTGCAGGCTGCTAACAAGTAACAAGTAGGAGTACGTATAGCATGCAATCACAAAAATATCAATTCTACATTCATAGCAACAGCAGGCCCACAAACAGCAGTACATAACGCATGCAATCACACAAATATCAACTCTATACTCATAGCATTAAAGTCCACAGACTCAAGCGAGTACCTATGGCAGGTGAGCTGTATGCAGACGGACAGCACAGCACGCAGCAGTGCCCGCGCCGCCGCCGACAGCTTGCCCAGACAGCGCCCGCTACATTTAGTTACATGTTAGTGGCTTGGTTACATGGTTACAAGATACAATAGTTACCGTGGCCCCGGAACATAAAGGGCAACCGAAGAAATATGGGTGGCTTTTAGTAAGATAAAGTCTGACACGCCCTCCCGCCCCGCCCAGGGCGAGAGGTCATTTTATGATTTCCCACCCACCAAAAAAAAGATTACGTGGTACCAGTTACACGTTACCCTGAGCCCTGGAAACGCAGCAGTACCTATCGCACGCTTACATTTGAGAAGTAAAGTTGATATTTGTATCAACTCTACTTCCGTAGTATAAGAGTCGCTGCCGCTTAGCCCGCTACAGTGCGTTACATGTTAGTGGCGTCGTCTTAGCCCTAGTGCGTTACATGTCACATGGTTACAAGGTACATGTTACGTGGTACCAGTTAAAAGTTACACCTGGATAAGTGGGCCCTGGGCAATTCACGAATGTCAAATCTATTGCTATATTACATTAAAGTCCATTATCAACTGCAGGCTTAAGTTAGTATCTATGGCAGGTGAGCTGCATGCAGACCGACAGCTTGCCGCCGCAGCGCTCGCTACAGTTCGTTACATGTTAGAGGCTTGGTTACATGGTTACAAGATACACGATATGTGGTACCAGTTATATGTTACACCTGGATAAGTGGGCCCTGGGAACGCAGCAGTACCTATGACACGCAATAATACAAATATCAACCTACTTCCATATTATTAAAGTCGTTACATGTTAGTGGCTTGGTTACAAGGTACAAGTTACATGATACGCCTGGATAAGTAGCAGTACCTATGCTCGCAATTACCCAAATACCAACTCTACTTCAGTATTAAAATCACCGCCGCAGCGCCCGCAGTCACTAACACGTACAGTTCGTTACGTGTTAGTGACTACGGCCGGTAGCAATAGGTCGCTACCTACCACAGAGATGAGAGCACGGCGCGGCTCCACCCAAGCCACGCCGTGTCCTCCCGACGGCAGACTTGCCTTGGAATATTGATACTCACTCGCTGACGGTGAGCGCGTGCGGCGCGTGCGGCGCGTGCGACACGCGCACGCTGGCGGGCGGCACGCGCACCACGCGGATGATATGATGTTGATACTTACTCGCTGACGGTGAGCGCGTGCGGCGCGTGCGGCGCGTGCGACACGCGCACGCTGGCGGGCGGCACGCGCACCACGCGGATGATATGATGTTGATACTTACTCGCTGACGGTGAGCGCGTGCGGCGCGTGCGGCGCGTGCGACACGCGCACGCTGGCGGGCGGCACGCGCACCACGCGGATGGAGTGCGACACCGACACCGTGCTGCCGTAGCAACTGCCGCTGGAACACAAACATCGCTGGTTTAAAACACAAACTTTTAGCGACATTGTGACCTACAACTGACGTGATGTGAGAGTTGGACACGACATTAACATAGAAATTCTTCATACCCTCCAAATACTCACCTAAGTACACGCTATGAAAGCATAGCTTGTACTGTACACTTCACAACACACTCACCAGTACAAGTTGGAGCGCTCGAGCAGCGCGTAGGGCTCGCCGTCCTCGATGTGCGCGGCGCACGCCACGCACGCGAAGCACTCCGGGTGGAAGCGGTGCTCGCCAGCGGCCATCACCGGCCCTGTTATCACCTGGTGATAAAGAATGATGTGAAGATCGAGTAAGTATGTCATCTCCTCGGTTTCGAAAGAACCTGAAGGGTACCAAAGGCACCCTCTAATTAGTGTACACTGTCCCTACATACGTCTGAGAGCAAGCCGTATCGCATTTTAGCTCGATCTTAATTAATATTGTTTGTCGCTGTACGGATCGCTTCCTTGGTGAGTCCGACGAACTTGACAATCGACAAACTAAATTCTGGGTTAAGCTTGCCAACTTCCATTATACACAAGCTTATCCTAGGTGTATTTTTGGTCTTGAATAACACACTTTGAGATGATTCTACCCATAAAAACAAACAACTTTATGGAACCAGCTCTGAAATCGCAAAATAATATCAGCTGTTTCTACCATAGTTCAATGCCCACCCGACCATAATGTATTTATTTTTTTCAATTTGGATGTACGCTTTTGTTGTGTGTGCAATAAATAATGACAAAACAACAATAATAGTGACTTTGACAGAAGATACTCAAAAAATCCTACCTCTTTAATGACTTCAAAAAAAAAAGTAGGTTCTCTGTTCGACCTGTATGTATGTATGTTTGTCAGCGATTATCTCGCGTTTGGCTGAACCGATTTTGATGCGGTTTTCAGCAAAGTGTTTGTTACATTCTGGGGAAGGTTTTAGTATATAACACTAATGGATATCCCGTGACGTTGCCCGCATAGATCGCGTTTTGCTTTCTTGGATTGTAGATTTTCAAAGACGATTGTATGTTTGACCGCGATTATCTCGCGTTTAGCTATACCGATTTCGATGCGGTTTTTAGAAAAGTCTTTGTAACATTCTGTGAAAGGTTTTGGTATATAACACTAATGGATATCCTGTGACGTTGCGCGCATAGTGCCGTTTTCATTTTATAAGAGCTTTTTTAAAAAAAAAGATAACCGACTTCAAAAACTAAAAGCTCAAAAATAACTATTTCGGAAGTCGGTGGCTTCTCTTCTGCCGGTCGATTTGTGTTGCCACCGACTTCCGAAATAGTTATTTTTGAGCTTTTAGTATTTGAAGTCGGTTATCTTTTTTTTTAAAAAAGGTTTTTATTTTTTTAGATAGCCTTTAAACCCACTGTGGAGTCTGATCGCTGTGGTGCGATGTATACCGGATTTTTTATGTGTAAAATGTGGAAAAGGACACCGATATATATTGTGTTAAACATTACAAGTAACATAAGTTACCTGTGCACATTGCTGGCAGCTCTCGCCGTAGCGCGCCCAGTAGTCGTTCTGACAGAACAGCAGACCTGCCTTCTCAAAGTACCATGTCGACAGCTGCGCGTCGCATACTGAGCACCTGGGGAACAGACAAGCTCGCTTGATTAACGATTTTAAAGCTTCGAACACACGTGATTCGAGACACATAAGAAAGGCAATAGCAGCCTGACAGCCGGCTGTCGCTTGGTTGTTGAAAGGTTTAAGGAAAGATTTACTGTGGCTATGCTTAGTTATACAAGTCCAAATGCAACACTGATCGTGTACTTTTTAATCCATATTAATATTATGAATAGGAAAGTGTTTGTGTCTGTCTGTAAGTCTTTCACGGCAAAACTACAGGCAAATATAAAATTTGGTACATAGTCCATGGCCTGAGAAAGGACATAGGATAGTTTTTATCCCAAAAATCCCACGGGAACGAGAAGTATAAAGGTAAAACCGCGGAGATAACTAGTATGAACTACTTTATACAAAGGGCATGCAATAATTAAAATCTGTGTCAGGTCCGAACCAAGTTCGCGCCCCGAGTACAGGTCGGTCTAATATAAATGTTCTCAGACATCACTTGGCTACAATCAACACTGCCGCCGCGAACATGACGCCCTATTAGAAATTATATTCTTCAGCAGCAAAAGTTATGTCAACAACTTCTCCTACATCGCGCAATCAGAGTTTGATGCGAATCAGCATGTGGGTATAGAAAAACATGTTGACGAGTTGCTGTCATCATATTACGGGTAACACTTGTGTTGCGGTGTTGATCACGCCATACTGCAGAGTTGACGCCCAGTGAGCGACAACATCAGTTGATCAACAGTTGCTAAACAAAAATGTTTACTATGAATACGGGGCTTTAAGTATTAAAACGTATCGATTTTCTAATTGGTTTATTTTGACGCATATAAATCGTGTCTATCTTACTAGCCGTCTGCATTGCTAAGTTACGTCATTGTTAACTCCATGTAGCTGATCTGTATTTTTCTGATGTCATTATTGAAAAGTATTTTTACCAAATTAATTGCGTTTAAAACCTGAAAAACAGTGTTTTTTCGGCTAGTCTACATTATGATTAAAGTCATTACTAGAGGTATAGATATTTAGGGGTAATAAAAACTTGGCACCCTATCTCTCGTTCAAGGCAGAAGTGTGACCTCCGGATGACCTTTACTCAGCTTGAGTGTGCGGAAAAAAATTTGGCAAGCCTCCGTGAAAAGAAAATATATAAGTTGGAAAACAGTGAAGTTATTATTTTGTTGACCTCATATTCAAGTTCATGAACCAAGTCGGCTGCCAAAAACATAAAACTTGTTTGTTGGCTTTTATCTGTGATATTGAATTTTGTGGGTGAATGACCCGTTAACTTAACGCTTTTATTTCTTAAGGGGGTAGACAGGGGTGCCTACAATTCGTATACAGTTCATATATGGGCTTAATAAAGTACACTAGACGAATAAGATTCTATCTCGTAGGTTTCAGGCAATCAAATCAAATCTTTATATATATAATTCTGCTGTGCGTGTGTATGTCATTGAACTCCTCCTAAACAGCTTGACCGATTTAAATGAATTTTTCTGTATACGTTTGAGTGGCGCCCTGGATGGTTTAGATTCACAAATCAGCCCGGCAGATGGTGCTAATTGCTTGATAAAGCATGTGATCTCGGAAACGACCCTAACGATTTCGCTGAAATTTGATATGTGGGGGTTTTCGGGGACGAGAAATCGATCTAGCTCAGTCTTATGTCTGGGGAAGCGCATGTTTTCGAGTTTTAAGTTAAAATGTTTGGCGCCCAACGAAGTGGGCACGGGCCAGCTAGTATATTATAAAAACGAAAGATTTGTATTTTTGTATGTAACGAATATACTCAAAAACTACTGGACCGATTTCAAGAATTCTTTTTCATTAGAACGCTACGTTATCCCTGAGTAGTATAATATCACGCTATAATATCGCGGTAAAAAAGACACCAGGGTCGAAGATCTTTGATCGGTTGTTGATCTGTGTCATCCATCCCATTAAACATTCATTAACCAGGGTCGATATAGGATACACCCCAACTCTGTGCTAAGACTTTTTCTAGGTCTAAAAACTAAAATACCTACAAAGCAACTCTAACAAATTGCGGCCTACAATCTAATACGATTCCAATTGGTTATAAGGGAAGCCATAATGATACGACCCCATAACTTTCCAGACCATGACGTGACTGTTATGACGTCACCTCCTTGCTATGTGTGCAAGAAATATAAGAGACTAGGCAATAAACGACATTATGGCCGATTGTTAGGCTGCGGACACGAAGTTGGAAACGCGGGAGCAAAAATACGAGAATCTAGTCGCATAGTTTATGTACCTCGCTCGGTTACTTAGGACATCAATAAAGCGGAGATTACTATAGATGTGTCGTGTAACTAATCGGCTTTCGTTTATTTAATTTAGCTTTAGCGCAATACAGTATCCTTTTAAATATCTCCGCTTTGGTGGTGTCCGAGCCGGAGCTACAAAGTCAGCGGGCGCGGCGCGGGGAGCTAAGTTTTTTTTTTATGATGGCAACTCGCAATTTAGCTCGCTAAGGCTATTTACTGCTTAACCAGACTATCTTCTTACGGACTTAAAACTGAATGACTGCGCTAAGGCACCCCCGGTGGGGTACAGATCGGTCTTTGGGGACCCGAGCGTTTCAACACAAAGATTTATAAAAAACTGGCCTTGAAGGCAGCAGCGCAAGGCTCGGCGTACGAGAGTCTAGCGGCCTAATGTCCCCGCGCATTTGTGTCCGCTACCTAACTATAACAGGGGGACCCCGTAACATTATGTTGAGTTGACAAATTAGTCACCGTAAGAATGGCTACCAAGAAATGGGATGTTTGCCTGTGACATAGCTGTGACTGCATCACACTAACACTTCATTGTTATACTATAATTAGATTGTTTAAAAATAGCAATGCTATGTCGTAAATATATTAAGTGAATTTAGAAGGTGGAGGTAGTCCTAAGTAAGTCGGACGCCTGAAGTTTACTTTATTGATACAGTTTTACAGAATAACCCTGTTGGCTCTATCTTGGCAGTATTCAGGGACAGTTTTAGTCGATCGAACTTCCCTCGAAAATGAACAAAGATGTATTTTACGTCAAACGGAGGGATGGGCGGGAGGTTACTTTATATCTGAGCCAAAGTTCGGCCTTTATGACCTCGTAATATGTGGATTATTTCCTGTTACAGAGCACCACATACCCTCTTGTCCCGTATAAGTGACGATGACTTTTAAAGGGTTGGGTTAATCCATTGCAGGATCTCTTGATTTACAGATAATAGTTTCAAGTCTTGAGTCAGTTTTCGATCGAAATCTTTGCAGTATTACTT
>JAWMCH010000088.1:0-12505 GCA_033675125.1 Athetis lepigone | reverse complement strand
CAAAAATTTTCCTCGTAGCGCTTTTCGGTTTTCTGCGCAGTCCTACAGCCCGCGCCGAGCCGCGTCTTTTGACACCTTGCACGCGCCGATCCGAGCTGTAGAACTTCAAAAATTTTTAAAAACTTACAATTTGGGACTTAGAAAAATTCGCTTCATATATACGAAATCCACCTATACCCGTACTACTAAAACATCAAGTCGTGATATCTTGAACATCGGAGGAGGTCCGAGTGTCCAGGCCCACCATGCGCATAGATGTGCGCATCTCGGGCCTGGACGACTCCATCAGGGCGGAGGAGGTGGCGGCCGCCGTTGCCAAGGCGGGGGGATGCCCCACCGACGATTTGAGGGTGGGCACCATCCGCCTTGACCGCTCCAGGTTGGGAGCGGTCACGGTGAGCTGTCCCGCTACGGTGGCGAAGACGATCTCGGCGGAGGGCCACAGGCTGAAGGTGGGATGGACCTCGGCGCAAGTTAAGTTGCTGGAGCCCAGGCCTTTGCGGTGCTACAGGTGCCAGGTGGGGCACCATGTCGGTGTCCGCTGCACCGCGGAGGTCGACCGTAGCGGAGATTGCTTCCGTTGCGGTCAGCCCGGTCACAAGGCCGGCTCGTGTACTGCCGCGCCGCACTGCTATGTATGTGCGGCAGCTGGCAAGCCGGCTGATCACCGGGCTGGGGGCAAGGCTTGCGCCCCACCCGCCAAGACAAGAGGCAAAAGCAGAGGGCCACTGCCGCCGCTGCCGCTGCCGCCGCTCCGCTGCTGCGGCTGCCGCCGCTCCCGCCGTTCCCCGCCGCTGCCGCGCCCGTCGCGGCCGCCGCGACACCGAGGCCGCAATGGAGTGCCAATAATGGCTCCATTGCGCCTCGTACAGGCGAACATCAACCACTGCGCCGCCGCTCAGGATCTGTTGCTCCAGAGCATGGCGCAGTGGTCGATCAACATCGCCGTGGTCTCCGAGCCGTACTTTTCCCGCCCAGGGATTCTTGGTGGAGGACCTGAGCGGCTCGTGTGACCAATTCTCGTCGGCCGCGCCGGTACCCCAACCCTCGAAGGCGTCAAGAGGCACAGGGGTGCGTTGCGGCACGGTTCGGGGAGATCGCCGTTGTAGGCGTCTATCTCTCCCCGAGCCGATCCCTCGTCGAACTCCACAACTCCTTATGGAGCTGAGCGTCGTCGTCGCCGGGTTCCGACCCACCTCCCGTGCTCGTTCTCGGGGACTTCAATGCCAAGAATTCTGGCTTGGGGCTCCCGATATACTGATGCACGGGGAGAATGGTGGAAAACTGGGCCCTAGAGGCAGGCCTAGTTGTGCTGAACCAGGTTCCGTCCCCACGTGTGTGCGGATGCGGGGTGAGTCGGTGGTGGACATTTCGTTCGCCAGCCCCGCTCTGTCACCGCGTGTCGTTGACTGGCGCGTAATGGAGGAGGTGGAGACGTTTCTCCGACCACCGGTACATCCGGTTTGACGTCTCCGCCCAGACCTCCGCTGCGCCGGTCCGACGGACCCAAGCGGTCCGCGTTGGGCGCTGAAGCAGCTGGACCGGGAGCTTCTCCTGGAAGCCTCGATAGTGCAGGCCTGGGTGTCATCACCGACAGGCCTGCCGACATCAATGCGAGGCTGGGTGGTTCAGGAGGGCCAATGTCCGATATCTGTGACATGGCAATGCCCCGGGTTCAGCCTGGAAGGGGTCAGCGCCAGGTGTACTGGTGGTCGCCGCAAATCACCGTCACTACGTGAGGCGTGCGTGGCTGCGCGACGCCCGTACACCAGACACCGCAGCTCCGTATCCGCCCTGTGGATGCGGATGCCATTGAGGCGGAGCTGTATGAGGGGTACAGAGCGGCGAAGGAAGCCCTCCGACTGGAGATATTGCGGGCAAAGCTTCGGCCCGCCAAGAGACGCTGGGGACTCTGGACAGAGATCCGTGGGGCGCCCCTACTTGGCGGTGCGGGGCAAAGCTCCGTACCGCGGGCCCCCCCGCTGACGCAGAGTCTCCGGCCCCAGGTCGTAGAGGGGCGTTGTGAGCGCTCTGTCCCTTCGCGGGGGGAGTTTTTTACCCCGTCATGGCTCCGCCACCGGCGGATGTCCGAGCGGACCGCGACGGCGCGACGACGACGACGTTCCAGAGGTGACCGAGGTAGAACTGGAGTGGCCGGTGCTAAGGCTTAGGGCCAAGAACACCGCCCCAGACCCGACGGCCTACAGGGAAGGCTGGGGCCTGGCCTTAGGGCTCGGGCCTCGACTAAGGGGGCTCTTTAGCGCATGCTTGGAGGAGGGCCAGTTCCACTTAGTTGGAAGACAGGGAGGAAGCTGGTCCTCATACCGAAGCCGGGGCGTCCTGCGGGACTCTCCGTCCGCGTACCGCCCATCGTTTTGCTCGACGAGGCGGCAAAGCTCTTGGAGAGAGTGATTGCGAGCCGCCTCGTCGAGCGGCTGGTGCGGGTGGGGGCCGGATCTGGCGGACGGTCAGTTCGGCTTCCGTAGAGGACGCTCCACGGTGGACGCCATCATGCGCGTGCGAGCCCTTACGACAGGGGATGCGGTGGCACAGGGCAGGGTCGTCTTGGCGGTGTCTCTTGACATCGCCAACGCCTTAAACACCCTGCCTTGGGGGTGCATAGTGGCGGCACTCCGGTATCACCGGATAGCCTGCCTACCTCTGTCGTGTGGTCGAGGCCTATCTGACGGACAGGGCCGTCATTACCCCGGTCACGAGGGAGAGTGTAGGAGTCGACGAGGATGTCGTGCGGTGTTCCACAGGGATCGGTCTGGGGCCGCTCCTGTGGGGACATCGGGTACGACTGGGTGCTGCGCGCGACCTTCCGATGGTGTCAGCGTAGTGTGCTACGCTGACGACGCTAGTCCTAGCGCAGGGAGGGTCGTTCCAGGCGGCGGCGACTTGATGACAAATGGAGTTGCGACAGTCGTGGACAGGATCCGGCAGCTGGGACTCGAGGTGGCCTGCACAAGTCCGAGGCCATGTGTTTTCCAGGCCCCGGCAACCGGCCCACCTCGGGGTCTCAGATAACGGTAGGAGGGGTTCACATCGGTGTCGAGTCGACGATAAAGTACCTGGGACTTGTCCTCGACAACGGTGGAACTTTACGGAGCACTTCCGACGTTTGGGCCCCAAACTGGCGAAGGCGGAGCTGCTCCATCAAGCGGCTCTGCCCAATCTCGGTGGCCCAAACGCCTCCTGCGGAGGCTCTACACGGGGATCGTGCGGTCCATGGCCCTCTACGGGGCTCCGGTGTGGGCGCCCATTTAGCCGCGGCTCCGGCCCGACTTCTGAGGGCGTCCAGAGGGTCATGGCATTCGCATGGTGCGGGGATACCGCACGGTCTCCTGTGAGGCGGCAATGCCTCCTTGCCGGCGTCCCGCCGTGGGATCTGGAGGCAACAGTCCTTGCACACACGTACGAGTGGCGCGTGGAAGTTGCAACGCCGGGGTGAAGTCCCGATGCGCGGGTTATCGCGGCACGGCTCACGGAAGCCCGGCGAGATCTCATGGCGGAATGGAGACAACGACTGTCGCAACCTAGTGCTGGGCACGCCGTTATAGCGGCGGTAAGTCCCCTCTTGAGGAGTGGCTGGAGAGGCGTCATGGCACTCTCACGTTTCGCTTGACAGGTCCTCACCGGACATGGTCAGTTCGGGAGGTTCCTGTGTCGGATTCGGGCGGAAGCGACGCCTGGGTGTCACCACTGCAGTAACGGTCGCCTGAGGACACGGTCGAGCACACAGTAGAGGTGTGCGCGCATGGGCGGAGCATCGACGTGTCCTCGTAGAGGCGATCGGCGGCGGTGACCTCTCGCGCCCGGCGCTGGTTCAGGCATGCTCCGGGGCGAGGACGGATGGGATGCCGTCGCCTCCTTCTGCGAAGCGGTTATGCTAGTGAAGGAAGCGGCGGCGCGCGAGAGGCAACGACGAGCCTCTCGCCCCGGACTAAGACAGGCGAAGACGTCGAGAGTCGCAAGACGACTACCGGCACCCGTAGGCGCGGTTCTGCGATGGCGAGCGATGGGTAGTCGCCACCGGCTAGGACAGGACCGCGTAGACGGCGCGTTTGTTCCACGCGCGCCTAAAGAGAAGGAGTCAGCACAGGAAGGGGCCAACAGGGCCAACGCCTGCCGGGTTGCGGAATGATTATAGTGGTTACCGTGACCCTGAACATAAAGGGCAATCGAAGGAACATGAGTGGGTTTTAGTCAGTAAGAGTCTGACACGCCCTCCCGTCGCACCCAGGACGGGAGCAGTCATTGGATGATTTCCCACTCACCAAAAAAAAAAAAAAAAAAAAAAAAAAATGTTGAACATTTTTTGACCGTTTTTTACGAATTTTTCTGCTTATAAAAGATAGACTTGTCTATCGATTGCGTTCCGACATATTAAGACAGAACGGCACTCGTTGGATTTACCGATTTTCACGAAAAACCATCTTTTTTCTAAATTTTTTATTCAAAATTTTCTATCTCTAAAACCGCTCGTCCGATTTAACTCAAAATTTTGCAAAGATACTTACCTTCCGTGCCCGCACTCCGCACCGCATTTTGCACCGCTGACTGTAGGGAAACTTGCAAAAATTTTCAATTTTCTCTAAATTTTGACCTAAAAAACGGTTTTTTGACCGTTTTCCAAAAATTTTCCTCGTAGCGCTTTTCGGTTTTCTGCGCAGTCCTACAGCCCGCGCCGAGCCGCGTCTTTTGACACCTTGCACGCGCCGATCCGAGCTGTAGAACTTCAAAAATTTTTAAAAACTTACAATTTGGGACTTAGAAAAATTCGCTTCATATATACGAAAATCCACCTATACCCGTACTACTAAAACTTCAAGTCGTGATATCTTGAACATTTTTTGACCGTTTTTGACGCAGTTTTCTGCTGATACAAGCTAGACTTGTCTATCGATAGCGTTCAGACATATTACGACAGACCGGCACTCGTTGATTTCCCGATTTTCACGAAAAACCATCTTTTTCTAAATTTTTTATTCAAAATTTTCTATCTCTAAAACCGCTCGTCCGATTTAACTCAAAATTTTTGCAAAGATACTTACCTTCCGTGCCCGCACTCCGCACCGCATTTTGCACCGCTGACTGTAGGGAAACTTGCAAAAATTTTCAATTTTCTCTAATATTTTGACCTAAAAAACGGTTTTTTGACCGTTTTCCAAAAATTTTCCTCGTAGCGCTTTTCGGTTTTCTGCGCAGTCCTACAGCCCGCGCCGAGCCGCGTCTTTTGACACCTTGCACGCGCCGATCCGAGCTGTAGAACTTCAAAAATTTTTAAAAACTTACAATTTGGGACTTAGAAAAATTCGCTTCATATATACGAAATCCACCTATACCCGTACTACTAAAACATCAAGTCGTGATATCTTGAACATTTTTTGACCGTTTTTGACGCAGTTTTCTGCTGATACAAGCTAGACTTGTCTATCGATAGCGTTCAGACATATTACGACAGACCGGCACTCGTTGGATTTCCCGATTTTCACGAAAAACCATCTTTTTCTAAATTTTTTATTCAAAATTTTCTATCTCTAAAACCGCTCGTTCGATTTAACTCAAAATTTTTGCAAAGATACTTACCTTCCGTGCCCGCACTCCGCACCGCATTTTGCACCGCTGACTGTAGGGAAACTTGCAAAAATTTTCAATTTTCTCTAACATTTCGACCTAAAAAACGGTTCTTTGACCGTTTTCCAAAAATTTTCCTCGTAGCGCTTTTCGGTTTTCTGCGCAGTCCTACAGCCCGCGCCGAGCCGCGTCTTTTGACACCTTGCACGCGCCGATCCGAGCTGTAGAACTTCAAAAATTTTTAAAAACTTACAATTTGGGACTTAGAAAAATTCGCTTCATATATACGAAATCCACCTATACCCGTACTACTAAAACATCAAGTCGTGATATCTTGAACATTTTTTGACCGTTTTTGACGCAGTTTTCTGCTGATACAAGCTAGACTTGTCTATCGATAGCGTTCAGACATATTACGACAGACCGGCACTCGTTGGATTTCCCGATTTTCACGAAAAACCATCTTTTTCTAAATTTTTTATTCAAAATTTTCTATCTCTAAAACCGCTCGTTCGATTTAACTCAAAATTTTTGCAAAGATACTTACCTTCCGTGCCCGCACTCCGCACCGCATTTTGCACCGCTGACTGTAGGGAAACTTGCAAAAATTTTCAATTTTCTCTAATATTTTGACCTAAAAAACGGTTTTTTTGACCGTTTTCCAAAAATTTTCCTCGTAGCGCTTTTCGTTTTCTGCGCAGTCCTA
Organism: Athetis lepigone; assembly: GCA_033675125.1. Taxonomy (NCBI): domain Eukaryota; kingdom Metazoa; phylum Arthropoda; class Insecta; order Lepidoptera; family Noctuidae; genus Athetis; species Athetis lepigone. The sequence continues at coordinate 6,219 of JAWMCH010000088.1, read as the reverse complement.
CAGCCCGCGCCGAGCCGCGTCTTTTGACACCTCGCACGCGCCGATCCGAGCTGTAGAACTTCAAAAATTTTTAAAAACTTACAATTTGGGACTTAGAAAAATTCGCTTCATATATACGAAATCCACCTATACCCGTACTACTAAAACATCAAGTCGTGATATCTTGAACATTTTTTGACCGTTTTTGACGCAGTTTTCTGCTGATACAAGCTAGACTTGTCTATCGATAGCGTTCAGACATATTACGACAGACCGGCACTCGTTGGATTTCCCGATTTTCACGAAAAACCATCTTTTTCTAAATTTTTTATTCAAAATTTTCTATCTCTAAAACCGCTCGTCCGATTTAACTCAAAATTTTTGCAAAGATACTTACCTTCCGTGCCCGCACTCCGCACCGCATTTTGCACCGCTGACTGTAGGGAAACTTGCAAAAATTTTCAATTTTCTCTAATATTTTGACCTAAAAAAACGGTTTTTTTGACCGTTTTCCCAAAATTTTCCTCGTAGCGCTTTTCGGTTTTCTGCGCAGTCCTACAGCCCGCGCCGAGCCGCGTCTTTTGACACCTTGCACGCGCCGATCCGAGCTGTAGAACTTCAAAAATTTTTAAAAACTTACAATTTGGGACTTAGAAAAATTCGCTTCATATATACGAAATCCACCTATACCCGTACTACTAAAACATCAAGTCGTGATATCTTGAACATTTTTTGACCGTTTTTGACGCAGTTTTCTGCTGATACAAGCTAGACTTGTCTATCGATAGCGTTCAGACATATTACGACAGACCGGCACTCGTTGGATTTCCCGATTTTCACGAAAAACCATCTTTTTCTAAATTTTTTATTCAAAATTTTCTATCTCTAAAACCGCTCGTCCGATTTAACTCAAAATTTTTGCAAAGATACTTACCTTCCGTGCCCGCACTCCGCACCGCATTTTGCACCGCTGACTGTAGGGAAACTTGCAAAAATTTTCAATTTTCTCTAATATTTTGACCTAAAAAACGGTTTTTTTGACCGTTTTCCAAAAATTTTCCTCGTAGCGCTTTTCGGTTTTCTGCGCAGTCCTACAGCCCGCGCCGAGCCGCGTCTTTTGACACCTTGCACGCGCCGATCCGAGCTGTAGAACTTCAAAAATTTTTAAAAACTTACAATTTGGGACTTAGAAAAATTCGCTTCATATATACGAAATCCACCTATACCCGTACTACTAAAACATCAAGTCGTGATATCTTGAACATTTTTTGACCGTTTTTGACGCAGTTTTCTGCTGATACAAGCTAGACTTGTCTATCGATAGCGTTCAGACATATTACGACAGACCGGCACTCGTTGGATTTCCCGATTTTCACGAAAAACCATCTTTTTCTAAATTTTTTATTCAAAATTTTCTATCTCTAAAACCGCTCGTCCGATTTAACTCAAAATTTTTGCAAAGATACTTACCTTCCGTGCCCGCACTCCGCACCGCATTTTGCACCGCTGACTGTAGGGAAACTTGCAAAAATTTTCAATTTTCTCTAATATTTTGACCTAAAAAACGGTTTTTTGACCGTTTTCCAAAAATTTTCCTCGTAGCGCTTTTCGGTTTTCTGCGCAGTCCTACAGCCCGCGCCGAGCCGCGTCTTTTGACACCTTGCACGCGCCGATCCGAGCTGTAGAACTTCAAAAATTTTTAAAAACTTACAATTTGGGACTTAGAAAAATTCGCTTCATATATACGAAATCCACCTATACCCGTACTACTAAAACATCAAGTCGTGATATCTTGAACATTTTTTGACCGTTTTTGACGCAGTTTTCTGCTGATACAAGCTAGACTTGTCTATCGATAGCGTTCAGACATATTACGACAGACCGGCACTCGTTGGATTTCCCGATTTTCACGAAAAACCATCTTTTTCTAAATTTTTTATTCAAAATTTTCTATCTCTAAAACCGCTCGTTCGATTTAACTCAAAATTTTTGCAAAGATACTTACCTTCCGTGCCCGCACTCCGCACCGCATTTTGCACCGCTGACTGTAGGGAAACTTGCAAAAATTTTCAATTTTCTCTAATATTTTGACCTAAAAAACGGTTTTTTGACCGTTTTCCAAAAATTTTCCTCGTAGCGCTTTTCGGTTTTCTGCGCAGTCCTACAGCCCGCGCCGAGCCGCGTCTTTTGACACCTTGCACGCGCCGATCCGAGCTGTAGAACTTCAAAAATTTTTAAAAACTTACAATTTGGGACTTAGAAAAATTCGCTTCATATATACGAAATCCACCTATACCCGTACTACTAAAACATCAAGTCGTGATATCTTGAACATTTTTTGACCGTTTTTGACGCAGTTTTCTGCTGATACAAGCTAGACTTGTCTATCGATAGCGTTCAGACATATTACGACAGACCGGCACTCGTTGGATTTCCCGATTTTTCACGAAAAACCATCTTTTTCTAAATTTTTTATTCAAAATTTTCTATCTCTAAAACCGCTCGTCCGATTTAACTCAAAATTTTTGCAAAGATACTTACCTTCCGTGCCCGCACTCCGCACCGCATTTTGCACCGCTGACTGTAGGGAAACTTGCAAAAATTTTCAATTTTCTCTAATATTTTGACCTAAAAAACGGTTGTTTTGACCGTTTTCCCAAAAATTTTCCTCGTAGCGCTTTTCGGTTTTCTGCGCAGTCCTACAGCCCGCGCCGAGCCGCGTCTTTTGACACCTTGCACGCGCCGATCCGAGCTGTAGAACTTCAAAAATTTTTAAAAACTTACAATTTGGGACTTAGAAAAATTCGCTTCATATATACGAAATCCACCTATACCGTGAGTAGTAAACCTTCAAGTCGTGATATCTTGAACATTTTTTGACCGTTTTTGACGCAGTTTTCTGCTGATACAAGCTAGACTTGTCTATCGATAGCGTTCAGACATATTACGACAGACCGGCACTCGTTGGATTTCCCGATTTTCACGAAAAACCATCTTTTTCTAAATTTTTTATTCAAAATTTTCTATCTCTAAAACCGCTCGTCCGATTTAACTCAAAATTTTTGCAAAGATACTTACCTTCCGTGCCCGCACTCCGCACCGCATTTTGCACCGCTGACTGTAGGGAAACTTGCAAAAATTTTCAATTTTCTCTAATATTTTGACCTAAAAAACGGTTTTTTGACCGTTTTCCAAAAAATTTCCTCGTAGCGCTTTTCGGTTTTCTGCGCAGTCCTACAGCCCGCGCCGAGCCGCGTCTTTTGACACCTTGCACGCGCCGATCCGAGCTGTAGAACTTCAAAAATTTTTAAAAACTTACAATTTGGGACTTAGAAAAATTCGCTTCATATATACGAAATCCACCTATACCCGTACTACTAAAACATCAAGTCGTGATATCTTGAACATTTTTTGACCGTTTTTGACGCAGTTTTCTGCTGATACAAGCTAGACTTGTCTATCGATAGCGTTCAGACATATTACGACAGACCGGCACTCGTTGGATTTCCCGATTTTCACGAAAAACCATCTTTTTCTAAATTTTTTATTCAAAATTTTCTATCTCTAAAACCGCTCGTCCGATTTAACTCAAAATTTTTGCAAAGATACTTACCTTCCGTGCCCGCACTCCGCACCGCATTTTGCACCGCTGACTGTAGGGAAACTTGCAAAAATTTTCAATTTTCTCTAATATTTTGACCTAAAAAAACGGTTTTTTGACCGTTTTCCAAAAATTTTCCTCGTAGCGCTTTTCGGTTTTCTGCGCAGTCCTACAGCCCGCGCCGAGCCGCGTCTTTTGACACCTTGCACGCGCCGATCCGAGCTGTAGAACTTCAAAAATTTTTAAAAACTTACAATTTGGGACTTAGAAAAATTCGCTTCATATATACGAAATCCACCTATACCCGTACTACTAAAACATCAAGTCGTGATATCTTGAACATTTTTTGACCGTTTTTGACGCAGTTTTCTGCTGATACAAGCTAGACTTGTCTATCGATAGCGTTCAGACATATTACGACAGACCGGCACTCGTTGGATTTCCCGATTTTCACGAAAAACCATCTTTTTCTAAATTTTTTATTCAAAATTTTCTATCTCTAAAACCGCTCGTCCGATTTAACTCAAAATTTTTGCAAAGATACTTACCTTCCGTGCCCGCACTCCGCACCGCATTTTGCACCGCTGACTGTAGGGAAACTTGCAAAAATTTTCAATTTTCTCTAATATTTTGACCTAAAAAACGGTTTTTTGACCGTTTTCCAAAATTTTCCTCGTAGCGCTTTTCGGTTTTCTGCGCAGTCCTACAGCCCGCGCCGAGCCGCGTCTTTTGACACCTTGCACGCGCCGATCCGAGCTGTAGAACTTCAAAAATTTTTAAAAACTTACAATTTGGGACTTAGAAAAATTCGCTTCATATATACGAAATCCACCTATACCCGTACTACTAAAACATCAAGTCGTGATATCTTGAACATTTTTTGACCGTTTTTGACGCAGTTTTCTGCTGATACAAGCTAGACTTGTCTATCGATAGCGTTCAGACATATTACGACAGACCGGCACTCGTTGGATTTCCCGATTTTCACGAAAAACCATCTTTTTCTAAATTTTTTATTCAAAATTTTCTATCTCTAAAACCGCTCGTCCGATTTAACTCAAAATTTTTGCAAAGATACTTACCTTCCGTGCCCGCACTCCGCACCGCATTTTGCACCGCTGACTGTAGGGAAACTTGCAAAAATTTTCAATTTTCTCTAATATTTTGACCTAAAAAACGGTTTTTTGACCGTTTTCCAAAAATTTTCCTCGTAGCGCTTTTCGGTTTTCTGCGCAGTCCTACAGCCCGCGCCGAGCCGCGTCTTTTGACACCTTGCACGCGCCGATCCGAGCTGTAGAACTTCAAAAAATTTGCGGCGTGCACTGTCGCAGCAGGCAACCGAAGCTGCGACGTGCCGCATTACCACCGAGTCGATGCGGTCGCCGCCGGAGTCAGTCCGGCCGCAAACAGGTAAACCCACCGACCGGGTGACCGAGGCACGAAACTGCCTTCTGCGCGCGAAATCGCATCTCGCCGATTCGCGCAACATGAAGGCAGATCTGAAGGCAGGGGTCATCCGTGCGGTGGAACGCCTGTATCAGTTGGTCAAGGAGGCGTCGGCAACAACAACGGCGGGCGCGGTTGAAACACCAAAGGCCATAGAGAAGGAACAAATGGCAAACGTGCCGCCAGCAACGCAACGCCTTCCGGAGGTGGATTCGCTGCTCGCTTCACTAGCGGAGCATCGCGCGCTGGTGAAGGAGAGCAGCGAAAAAATGGAGAAGCTGCACCGGGCGATGGAGAGGCAGGAGGAAGTGCTAGCAAAAACGCCCACGTACGCGAGTGTGGCGGCGGGTCCACCGAAAAGGCAGACCCCAGGAAGGACCGCGCTGCACTCCGTAGTGGTGACGTCGAAAGATGAGACCGAGACAGGGGAACAGGTCCTAGAAAGAATTAGAAAGGCAATTAGAGCAAAAGAGGGGGGAATAGAGGTGGAAAATGTGCGTAAGGCCAAAGACCAAAAAATTGTCATGGGCTGCAAAACGAGAGAGGAACGGGACCGTGTACGGGAGCGCCTTAATAAAGATGAACATCATCTCGTTGTCGAGGACGTGAAAAACAAGGATCCCTTGTTTGTGCTGCGGAGCGTTCTCCGCATCCATTCAGACGAGGAAGTGCTGGGGGCGCTTCGGTGCCAAAACCGGGAAGTATTTCACGGCCTCGACAGCGGAGAGGATGGGATGAGGGTAAAATTTAAAAGAAAGGCCAGAAATACCCTGACCCACGACGTGATCGTCAGCGCGTCTCCAACCATCTGGAGCAGGATGATCGAAAAGGGGAAAGTGCGTGTGGACCTCCAGTCCGTCCACGTCACGGACCAGTCGCCACTGGTGCAATGCACAAGGTGCCTCGGCTACGGGCATAGTCGGCGTTTCTGTAAAGAACCGGCCGACTTATGCAGTCACTGTGGGGGACCGCACCTTCGTGTCGCATGTGCCCAGTGGAAGGAAGCGGAGACACCGAAATGCCGGAACTGTGCCGAGGCGGGGATGGAAAAGACGGACCACAGCGCTTTCAGCCGAGACTGTCCTGTTCGAGTCAGGTGGGACGCGCTGTCGCGCATGTCGGTGGCGTATTGCTGAGGGCACCCCATTGAATTCGGTCTTTGTCGGATGGCACCTAAAACACGCAAATAACAC
>JAWMCH010000085.1:0-27000 GCA_033675125.1 Athetis lepigone | reverse complement strand
GTCAGCATTGCTGGGTCGCATCCCATCAGCTGTGGGCTACCAGCCGACCCTGGCCACTGACATGGGCACCATGCAGGAGCGGATTACCACCACCAAGACTGGATCTATAACCAGTGTGCAGGTGAGACGGTGAACAGATGAATTTAGATTGTCATTGCAGTACTTATGAAATATGACTGTAGACTTGATTGGCCATGTTTATCCACTAGGTAAGAAGAATTAATAATGTTAGGTGTGGAAAGTATTAGAAATATCAGGGATTATTTTTATCAGCCAGCTTTGGTGAATTTGTTCGAAAGAACGACCGCAAAGGGTTTAATTTACCGTCCTGACTAGTTATAAGATCCGCGCTTGTAAACAGGAAGTTTACAAGCGCACCACCAATGAGCACCTATACAAAGACACATTTCCTGTCCAACATAGATAGATATCTATTTAACCTTTCGACTTCCCTTCGGCTGTCGAGCTGCCATTGTTTTTCTATTGTGTCTCGAATCACGTGTGTTCGAAGGATTAATTTAGAAGAACACGCAAGAAGCTCCTAGTACACTCTTTCAGTCATAGTTATACCGAACTTCCTCAGAAAACCTTTACAAAGACCTTTCTTCCTTTTAATCACCTATTTCCCCCCTACCCAGGCCATCTACGTCCCCGCAGACGATCTTACAGACCCTGCTCCTGCCACCACCTTTGCCCACTTAGACGCGACCACGGTACTATCCCGCGCCATCGCTGAGCTTGGCATCTACCCTGCTGTGGACCCGCTGGATTCCACGTCCAGGGTCATGGACCCTAATGTCATAGGAGCTGAGCATTATGGAGTTGCTAGAGGAGTGCAGAAGATTTTGCAGGTATGTTGCAGAATTGAAGGGAGGGGAACCGGAGCTTTAGCCCTGCGTTGTCAACAACCGGCTGGTAGAGCCCTCATTAGAAGTATTAGAACCATCGGGCTTTTTGGGTTCCCCACCAGACGCAACATCCACCTGGTCGGAGAATCCTCCCTTTTCAATAGAGGATGAGAAACTTTAAACTCTGTTCCACATACCTCTAAAATCTGGTATTATGTTATCGATGGATCGGCAAACTCAAGAGTTAGCGTTCTGTAGTGCACACCACGTTTAGGCAACCGTAGTGTACTCCCCGCCGTGACATGCAGTGACGATCTGCGAAGGGCAGCTAACCGCAACTGGAAGCTAGTAGCCGATGAGCGGGTAAAGTGGCGGCACTTGGTAGAAAGAAGCTTATGCCTAGCAGTGGACTGACAGGCTGATGATGATGATGATGTAGTTGATCTGTCTTTTTACACGCCGTAAGTTTACTTAGTCCGAAACGCAAAGCTGAAGTGGCAGTGACTGGCACATAGCCGGGCTTCATGTTGAAACTTACCTATACATATTATTCGTAACAACTAATGTACACATGAATGCAACAAAAATTTTGAGTTTGAGTTTGATAGTTAGTAGAACCGATGACTGATAAGGGGAATAGCGTAGCGTAGGATTCCACCCGCCAGATGGACGGCTGACCTTGTGTCACAAGAAACCGTTGGTTACAGGCACAGAACCGCAAGCTGTGGAAAAAGTTAGGTGAGGCCTATGTCTAGCAATGGACTCTTACGGGCTGATGATGATGTTTACTTAGTACAAGTTAATGAATAAAAATTTTGTCTTTAGGATTACAAGTCTCTACAGGACATCATTGCTATACTAGGAATGGACGAGTTGTCGGAAGACGACAAGATGACGGTGGCACGTGCGCGCAAGATTCAACGGTTCTTGTCACAGCCCTTTCAAGTAAGGATTTTCTGGGCAGGGTTCCGTACAGCAAAAAGCTTAAGAAACCATTGTGGGATCACTGCGTGTCTGACTTGACGTTTTTTTTAGGAAAAACAGGATTTATCGAATGGAAATTGTAGCGATACTTCTTGTTTGCTGGTTCTTGACATAAGTATTGTTCGTCCTTCATCATGCCCGACTTACTACAGCGGAGTAATAACTAAAAACTTTTGTGACAGGACAAGTATAAAAGAATTTAATCTGTATTATGGCGACATAAATATTATGTGAAGTGACATCCTAAATCGTTTAATCATAGTTCGACGCGACACGGCGACATAAGCGTTTTTACTAAAATCAGTCAGTGGTCGCCCTGACAAAATACCCGTCTGGTTAGTGGCTTTTTCAATGGAACATGAGGAACTTTATACTCTGTTCCTCATTACTTTATAATAGGTATAAAAATGCTGCCTCCAATGCGACGTTTTCTTCGCAGGTCGCTGAAGTGTTCACGGGACATCCTGGAAAGTTGGTCAAATTGGAGGAGACCATCAAAGGGTTCAGCAGGGTAAGCAGATTGCTGGCGCATTTGTGATAGCTTCACAATTTTGATAAATGTCGAATCAGCATATTTTTACAAGTTAATGAGTTGTAAAATATTTTGTCTATTTGCAGTCAATACAGTTGAAAACATTTTTTTTACATTCGAACTAAAATCTTAAAAAAAACTGGCCAAGAGCGTGTCGGGCCACGCTCAATGAAGGGTTCCGTAGTTTCCCGTCCGTCACAATAAGTGTTCTCACTTATAAGTTAAAAAAAAGGCTATTTGTTACGTTGACATACTAAGTACGCAGAAATTATTTTGTACAACCTTTTTGTCTTTTTTGTACAAAAACTGTTCTTGCTATCAAGTAGAAAATAATTTTCCTAGAAAGTACTTATAAAGTTCTACTTTTCAGATTGGGGGACGGGGGACGCTTTAATTTTTCCTTTTGGAGCGATTATTTCCGATATTATTGACATTATCAAAAACTGATTTTAGTAAACCCCTTTTCATTTTTAAATACCTATCCAACAATGTATCATACGTCGGGGTTGGCGTCTTGGCGTCTGCCAAGACCCTCTATCCGTCTGTCTAGCTAGAAGGATTAGTTTTTTTAATGCTGACAGCCGTCTGCCATGCTGCTATTGGTCTTTCTATTGTGTCTCGAATCACGTGTGTTCGAAGGTATAATAAAGTCTAAAGACAAGAACGACTAGATTTTGAATTGTGATTGTGAAGCATAAGGCCCTCATTGATGCAACCTAACCTTGTTGACAGATATTGCGCGGTGAATTGGACAATATTCCCGAAGCCGCTTTCTACATGGTGGGCACCGTCGAAGATGTAATCGCCAAGTCACATGAAATCGCAAAGTCCGTTAAATGATGACCTGTAATTATTTTTTGTTAGGACTTGAGAGGTCAAGCATGGATCGAAATATTATGGGGCAAAAACTTGATGAAGGCGTCATTCCAGCATTTGAGATAAATTACTTAAAAAAACAGTTATATTAAATGGCATTTCTTGTGAAAGAATACAAAACCCTTTAGGTAAGTAAATTATACTTGCTTAACTTTGTATACTTAGAGATCTGCGAGTGGGTTGTCCCAAAATATTTGGTTTATATTATGAGAACATTTTTGAAACATACTTTTACATGCGACTTTTCCTTGATAATGAAACTTTTCAGGGATTAAGTAACCCATGACTAGTGTTTAATCTGTTTGTTATTGAGATAATAATATATAATTAGGTATTGTAGAACTTTTATTTGGTAACTTATTAAATGTTTACGATTCTAAATTATCTGTTTTATTTAGTTTTCCTACACTCCATCTCCTTTTCTTATATCAACGGCAACGGTCTGATGCTTAGGACTCTGCCTGGATTTTCTTAAGTGTTTATGTTTGACATGGTTATGAAACCGACCGTTTCATATCTATGCCACTAACGAGCTACCCGTATACCTCTGCCCTTGCCGATATTCTAGCGATGGCTCGCGACGATGTGGAACGACGTTCTAGCGATGACTCGCGTCGCTGTGAAATATTCTAACGATGACTCGCGTCGCTGTGAAACGTTTCAGTGATGACTCGCGTCGCTGTGAAACGTTTCAGTGATGACTCGCGTCGCTGTGAAACGTTTCAGTGATGACTCGCGTCGCTGTGAAACGTTTCAGTGATGACTCGCGTCGCTGTACAACATTCTAGCGATGACTCGCGTCGCTGTACAACATTCTAGCGATGACTCGCGTCGCTGTGAAACGTTCTAGCGATGACTCGCGTCGCTGTGAAACGTTTCAGTGATGACTCGCGTCGCTGTGAAACGTTTCAGCGATGACTCGCATCGCTGTGAAACGTTCTAGCGCTGACTCGCGTCGCTGTGAAACGACGTTCTAGGATGTCTCGCGCCGCTGTGAAACGTTCTAGCGATGACTCGCGTCGCTGTGACACGTTCTAGCGATGAATCGCGTCGCTATGAAACGTTCTAGCGATGTCTCGCGCCGCTGTGAAACGTTCTAGCGATGACTCGCGTCGCTGTAAATCGTTCTAGCGCTGACACGCGTCGCTGTGGAACGACGTTCTAGCGATGACTCACGTCGCTGTGAAACGTTATAGCGATGACTCGCGTCACTATGAAACGACGTTCTAGCGATGGCTCGCGTCGCTGTGAAACGACGTTCAAGCGATGACTCGCGTCGCTGTGAAAAGCGCGCGTTAAATTTATATTTTCCAAATGTTACACAATATAATTCGAGCTTTTTTTTAATTATGTGCAACAAACCTCCATACACTTTTTGCATTTAATGGTGCTACTTCGCTTGTCGTATTTGGCCAAGATTTGCGTTGCGTGCTTGCGCGCGTAATGCAAACTAAACCCATGACTTATTAGAATTAGGTGGATTTTGCGTTGCGTCGAATCCATACTAATATTATAAATGGGAAAGTGTGTCTGTCTGTCTGTCTGTTTGTCTTTCTTTCACGGCAAAACGGAGCGATGAATTGACGTGATTTTTTGAGTGGAGATAGTTGAAGGGATGGAGAGTAATATAGGCTACTTTTTGTCTCTTTCTAACGCGAGCGAAGCCGCGGGCAAAAGCTAGTACAAAATATTTTGCCAAATACATACACCAAGTGAAGTCGCACCATAATTCTTAACAAACACCATTTTACGTTTATTTTCTTTAAAAAAAATAAAGACGAAATGATATGTAAGAACTTCGCAAAGGAACACTAAATAACTGCCAATAAAATATTTAATCAAATATTTTACATACAATTGAGTAAACACGTTTAACGGTATTATAACCTCAAAACATAAAAACAAATGTCAGTGATAAGGGTATGGCCGCCAAAAATTGTACATTCAAGAAAAAAAAAATGTCTTTGTCATTTTATACAACACCAGGTTTTTTTTATCGGTAAATATGGTAGTTTTTAAATAGTTTCATGTTTACTGTGTTATATTTATTATTATATTAATAGTTTAAATTCATTTTGAGTGCTTTTAACAAGCAAAAAAAAAATTTTTTGTAAATGTTTATTTTAGTTTCCATACAAGAGTCATGTGTCCCACTTAGTCATCTCACACTTTGAAGTCACAAAATTATGCACAAATCTATTGAAATCTGTAAAATTTTAGATGTGCATCTGGATTGAGAGCCCAAATTTTAAATCTTCTCAAAAGAAAACAAGATTTACAGGGAATTTAGTTAAAAATTAGTAAAACTTAGGGCAATATGCCATGAATTTCTTAAACGTGAAATAAAGCTGCTATGATGAAATAAGTAGGGCTCTCAATCCAGATGCCTGCATAAAGTAACATAGCCTGAATCTCAGAAAGTACTACCTCTGGGCTCATATTTTTTTTTAAGGATTTAGTTAAGAAATTCTTAAAAAAAATAAGATATTCTCAAATATGTAGAATGCGATATTTCAGAGTTATAGCGGTATATCTAGGGCCCTCAGTTCATAAATGTTTGTACTGAGGAATCATCAAACTCATGGATTTATCTAAAGAAATATTTAAATACAACCGTTATATATTTTAATTAAACGCGTCTGTTAATTAGTAAAAAAGAAATATTGACAAAAAACTTAGTAGTTAAAAAGTAAATGGAGATTGAATTTTCCTGAATCTTCTGAACTGAGGGCCCAATATTTTTGGCAGTATTGACTAGGATGAGCCTTCTACAGTACCGTACATTAGGGTAAGTATTTTAACTAATTCTTAATTAAAATCTAACAAAGCGTCTGTTTTTCCAAGTGTCATAGTTTAAGAGAAAATTGATTAATATATTTTTATAGGGGAAAATTCTGTAGGGTGACCATATTGTTCCATTTAAGTATAAACAATTGTTCGACGTGTTCTTGTAGTATTTTGTAAAGCGCAGATGGAGAATTATGCTAATTATATACGACTAGCTGTTCCTCGCGGTTTCACCCACGTAACATTAGGTTTTTGTTTACTGTTTCGCTCCCGTGGGACATAGCGTGATATTATATAGCCTATGTTACTCGTGGACAATGTAGCTTTCGAGTTGTGAAAGAAGTTTTAAAATCGGTCCAGTAGTTTTTGAGTCTATTCATTACAATCAAACAAACAATGTTTACCATTTTATAATATTAATATAGACTAGCTGTTATTGATAGTTTTCAATTACCTACATCTAATTTCTGATTGGTTATTGATACGTTTTTTATTTTATTGTTTCACGATACGTAGGTGCGGCCACGGAACAGCTAGTCGTATATAATTCTCCATCTAAGCTTTACAAAATACTACAAGAACACGTCAAACAATTGTTTATACTTAAATGGAACAATATAGTCACCCTACAGAATTTTCTTCTATAAAAAAATATTAATCAATTTTCTCTTAAACTTTGACACTTGGAATAACGGACGCTTTGTTAGATTTTAATTAAGAATTAGTTAAAATACTTACCCTAATGTACGGTACTGTAGAAGGCTCATCCTAGTCAATACTGCCAAAAATATTGGGCCCTCAGTTCAGAAGATTTAGGAAAATTTAATCTCCATTTACTTTTTAGCTATTAAGTTTTTTGACATTATTTCTTTTTTACTAATTAACAGACGCGTTTAAGTAAAATATATAACAGTCGTATTTAAGTATTTCTTTAGATAAATCCATAAGTTTGATGATTCTTCAGTACAAACATTTATGAACTGAGGGCCCTAGATATACCGCTATAACTCTGAAATATCGTATTCTACATATTTAAGAATTTCTTAAAAGTTGTAAGAATTTCTTAATTAAATCCTTAACCCTCGGTCCGTCGCGTGGGGTCTTTGAAAGCCCAGGTGTTAGAACTATGTAAAATTAACACATTTAAAACTATCATAGAGCTATGGCACTTTGGGTACCCTCCGAAATAATATTGTAGTTCACGTTTAGCGCCGCTAACTGAAAATCTCGCGCAAGTGCTTTGAGATATGGACGTGTTTTGTGCGCCCGGGCCTTGAAAGACCCCACGCGACAAACGACGTAGGTAAAAAATAATCGAAAATGTATGGTAGATTTCTTTCATAATACGTGTTTAATTTATTTATTGTTGTTTTTTTATTCAAATTTAGTTATAATTGATTTCTAAAACATGTGAGTATATTGAGTTGGTAAGAAAATGAACCTGTTGATATTTACGATGACGAGAACGAAAAGAAGAAGCCTCTACATTCCTGGACACTAAAAGTGAGCATAATACGGTTTCTAACAAAAAACCGCTGTACCAATTGCTCAAGAGGCAAAGATACAATATTTAAACCTATTTGCCACTTTTGCAAGGGTAACATATGCCCTACACATACCAATGAGGTATGTATGTACTGAGTGCGTCCAAAGCAAAAAATTGATGGATTTCATTTGATAAAAGTTGTGTATTTTTTTTGATTGAGGATTCCAAATTTTATGTTAAATTGTTAAACGGCCTAGTGTGAGCTTATGTAGGCATAATTTAAATTGAAGTTGATTGATTTAGCGACACTAAAACAAAAGTTACTGATATGATCTCAAAGAGTGAACTTTATTGTTCGTAATTTAGTTTGTAGGTTCAGATAGTAAACATATGAATGTTTTTGATTAATTTGTTATACTTGTATAGAAATTTATAATAAATACATAAGAAACTGATAAAATAGTTTGAAAATTACAAGTTTAAAAGAGTTTCCTAGGTGTTTTATTCTTGGGGTCTCGAGGGACCACGCGCGACGAACCACGTAAATAAAAAGTGCGCGACGGGCCGAGGGTTAAATAAAAATTATGAGCCCAGAGGTAGTTCTTTCTGAGATTTAGGCATGTCACTTTATGCAGGCATCTGGATTGAGAGCCCTACTTATTTCTTCATAACAGCTTTATTTCACGTTTAAGAAATTGATGGCATATAGCCCTAAGTTTTACTAATTTTTAACTAAATTCTCTGTAAATCTTATTTTCTTTTGAGAAGATTTAAAATTTGGGCTCTCAATCCAGATGCACATAAATTTTGGTAATTCTAAATTATTTTGTAAACTTGTGGATATTTTTAACAAGTTCTAATAAAAATAATATTAAAAATAAATATAAAACTCACTTTAAACAATAGTCACACTTTTTTTCACGAATGATACTTCACGCAAGTTACCATAAAATAACACCCATAAAGACTAGATATCCAAGCCACAAATATGTTTTTAAGTAATGGCAGCACCAATTCCATGTTGGCCAATCTTTAAAAAAAAACCGCCGTTTTATTTCTGTCAAAGTTGATGGATATGGTAGTCGGCATTTTTGTCTCGGAACATTTTAATAATTTAGAGAGAGAATTATGCAAGGTAAGAATACAAATTTACTATATTATTAAAATTATTTGTGTAGCTTTAGTGTTCTAGTAACAAATCAAAGTATGCGGCGTCTTATTACTACAACACTTTGACGAATAAAGGCTTTTTAGTTTATGTCCAACCATATTTTGATTCACGAATGATACCATGTGTTACTATTGTGTTACGTAACATTCGTGATCGGCTGTTAGGGGTAGTACTCACTAGAGAATCTAAAGTTAAAAATTAACTTTTTTATATAAAGAGAACCCACTTCAAAAACTATCATGTTTCGGAAGTTGGTGCTTTGGTTGTGTTGATATTTTGTCTTGCCTTGCCACCGACTTCCGAAAATATTTAAAGTTATTTTTCACTTTGTGGTTTATGAAATAATAATTCTGTAAAAAAATCTCCTGCATTATTAGTGTAATGTACACTAGGCTTAACAAAATCACGTATGTTACTATCATTCACGTATGTTACGGTGTGTTACGATTTCACGACTGTTATTATACAATTTTTGGCGGCCATACCCATAACCGAAGAGATGTTCCTCACGCTGTACCCGCCAAAAAAGTGAATTATTCAGTCTAAGTGTCGTCCCACCAGTATTGACAGCCTAAAAAAATTAGCGTACTTTAACTTTGACACAAGTCATCATCAATTCCACTGACATCAGAATAATTATATATCTATCTCTAAACAATTAAATGTCAAACTCTAATATTCGTTAAAATGTGTAGCGACAACAGATAGAAAGGTCATAAATAAACAGAAACAACACATCACTTTGTACAAATCACAATTTATTGTATTTACACGCGCATAGCGCACTGCGTACAAACTTAATAAACTAACCATATAAATATATTTCGAATTCACGACAACAATCAAAAGTTGGTCGGCAGAACTATGGTATATCGTGCGGAATTATATGACGACATATAATTCATAGGCAAAATGAAGATTTACATTTTTTTATGAGAATAACCTTGACGAAGGTAAAATAAAGATAAAAAATGCATGTCTTCCGCCTGAATACTCAAACGTCTCAAGTTTTAAGATGCTCTGAAATCTGTTGCTGTCTTTGTCACTCTAAAGGAGATAAAGTAAAGACAGCAATAGATTTAAGAACGTCCTAAATTAAGTGGCCTTAGTGTTTGGCCATTCGGGACTCTGCGCACAATAGGCGAGATGACAAAAAAAAAGTAATTAGTCCGTCAGTTAGATAATCAAAAAATTTGGGACACGTATTTTTTCTTTTTTTTTCGTAAACAGAAAATGACGACAATACAGTGCGTTGAAGTTTCGTGAAACGTCACACCTTTGTATAATTTTTACTGAGGAGTGACGTCACAAGCCCCCTCTCCGGAACTTTGATGCTCTTTATCTTTGTATTTTGTTATTAATTTGATCAAGCAAAAAATATGTGTCCAGTATTTTTGGACTGTCTAACAGACGGACTAAATAGAATGTCATTCTTTTGATGTAGTCAACATCCCTATTATTTCACTCTATTCAGCTTATGGGTGTTTTTAATATCGTGCTGATTTCATAACGCATGCGGGATTGCCCCGCATGCCTAAATCCCGCAAATTTTTTTGCCACCCTTTTCATACAAGTATTTATTGCAATGCGTGGAATATGCACGCGGGTCGCGGGGCGTGATCCTAAAATAAATAAACTAAACCGTAGGCTACCGGGTTTCACGCTGCGTGAAATTTTCTGCATGCGGGGCAATCCCGCATGCGTTATGAAATCCGCACGATATTAAAAACACCCTATGTCCATAGAAAACAACGATTTTGTACGAAAGCTAAAAATACACAGAAAGCTGAACGGACGCGTACGCGTCTTCATACAAAATCGTTGTTTTCTATGTACAGTGGGCAAAGCAGATAAGTATCCAGGGCCGTCATATACAATTGAGGTTTTCTTGAATACCAATGAATGTATTCAAATGTAATTTAACCTAATTGAAGAACTAGTCAAATTCTACTATAGTTTAAATTTTTATTAGAAAATATCCGTGGGTTTTTGAGAAAACTTAAACTGTATCTGACGGCCCTGGATACTTATCTGCTTTGCCCACCGTACATAAGCTGAATAGAGCTGAATAATTATGTATGTACTCCTTAAAGATGTAAAGTTTGTGGTCAAAGGGTTACTAAATCGTAAAAAATAATTCATTCAAAAAGATTAGGGCCTTTTTGGTTACAGAGAGAATTATTTCAACATTAATCTTTTTTAATTTCGTTCCAATTCATTCGACCTTACGGCTATCTACGTTCTTTACATAACAATATAAAAGAAAGACAATCAAACCAAAAATTGTTTAACTAGTAAGTAAAAACCGCATGCAAAATTAATAAAATAAAACTAATAAAAAACGCATATTTTTTTTAAATACATAACATGACAAAATAATAAAGAATTGTCAGTCCATGTTAAGAAAAAGCTAGATTTTTTTTATTGTTGACACGACAATGTTAAGGAGGTTTCACACGCTATTATATTTTAGTTTTTAGAAGCCCTTAATACAGATAAGTAAAAAAGCCTCTTACGACACAGATGCGTTATTATCGGTCGGTAATATTGTATGCTTTATTGCGTCCCGATTCCTTGCATATAACTGCGATAATTATCTCAGCAGTGTGTAACTTCGTAGCCGCCATAATACATAAATCATAAATCATTTATTCATTGCATACATAATTGCAATGAATTGCATACATAATGTCCTAAAAACTGATATCGCAATAACGCATTCGATATTACCGACCGATAATAACGCACCTGTGAGGTAGAGGCTTAATACTTAGTGTACAAACTGAGTGAAGAGCGTTCAGCGGAACGTTGAGCGGAGCGTGAAGCGTTGCGTGCAATGTTCTCGCGCCGCTTGGCCGCCACTCAGAACACCGACGTGTTAACCTCTCAACATCCAACCGACAGCCGGCTGTCAGGGTATCCCATTTCATTGTAGTCATTATTTTTATTACTTACAGACTACTTTTGTATGAACAAGTTTGGTTATTTACGTTCTTGGATAAATTTCCTACAATTTAAAAAAGTAAAATTTTATAATCTATGTTCGTACGTTTTTCTTTTTGGGGTAGTTGTGAAATTTCCGCCGCCATTTTGTTTATTGCGTAATGGCTGAAGGGTGCGTCTGTTTGATATGGACGCCGCACGCCCCGTCCCGCTGGACGCTCGATTTGTGCGGGCACTCAGCCCCTACACTTATTTTACCTTTGATGATGTTTAAATATCAAAAATAACATTTTTAAAATTTCGTTAGTTGACTAATGAACAGTCCTTGAACGTGTCGTCCGCACAATAATACCATAGTTACCGGCCGCATAGGAAACATATCATAACTGTTAACTTATTACATAAAGACATACATATAACTAAGAAGATATGAGGACTATATATAGTAAACAACATCGTATATTAACATAGCCGCTTCTAATATTTATGAATATGTTCAAACCGACTTCACTTATAAAGCTTAGTTTTCTTCTTACGAAGTTCCGGTCGCAAAGCGACGATCAATGTAGTGAATCATATAGTTTTAAACTGTATTCTTATGTCGATAAAAGATAGTATCGAATAAGACGACTGGCTTTTCCAAGCGATGTTTTGTATTATGGTAATGTAGATAAAGTTTAAAATTATATGCCAAAGCTGTTTGCTGCTTTTCTGCCGCCAGCTGCCGTTTCGGAGTAAAATGAGTTTGCTATTTTCCGTCTTTACCTGACCATCATAGTTTAACAGAGGTGCGACAGTGATAGTAAGAGGTATTGGTTAGCTGAAAAAGTTGCTAAGCAAGACTTGGTCTTTCCAGTAACTAGGTCGTGGAGACCAGATAAGCATTGGCCATATGTTAAACATTGATTTCCTTGTGGCACTTGAATCGAGTACTTTTGAAACTACGTACAAGTAAAGTCGTTTTAAACATTAAACAGTTTATGTTACGCCGAATCCCGGACTTGACAAACGCTATAATGCACTCTACGAAACAATACCCATGTATGTTGCCTTACACCCCGTACTCGTGTAGTTTAGCTCGCCCTCCCCCGCTCCCCCGCGCGCGCGCCGTGTTCGCCGAGCTCGTTAAGTAGCGATAGCAGAGCACAGCCATACTCACAGCCACACGGGCACACTTCACGAGTACGGGTAGAAAGGTACAGTCAGCAAAGTAGATAAGTATCCAGGGCCGTCAGATACAGTTTAAGTTTTTTCAAAAACCCACGGATATTTTCTAATAAAAATTTAAACTATAGTAGAATATGACTAGTTCTTCAATTAGATAAAATTTCATTTGAATACATTCATGGGTATTCAAAAAAACTACAATTGTAAATAAATGACGGCCCTGGATACTTATCTACTTTGCTGACCATACCATACTTATGACAATCTTCAAAAACCGAATCGAACCGAGATGTTGACGAAATTTTGACTTTTTCCTAAGTCCCAGTTTTGCCTCAGTCCGGAATCGACACAACGACACACACAGTCGACAGACACCCTCGTGAACATTCTACTAGACGGCGCACAACATGGAATGTCGTTACTTAGACATTTAAACATTTATTTACTTACAATATTAATGCAGAAAATGTGCTGTGATTGCCCGAATTTCTAAATAATGCTGATTCCCTTTAGTGCATGTTTATCTTTCTATTTCAATAGAAAAGGACAAACGATATAATATTTATTAGTTTAGACATGTCAAATTAATCAGCGCCTGACGTAAATCGACGCATTTTTAAAGGTCATGTTTTTAATCGCGTCTAAATTCTCTATCATCAATAGAGTATTTAACTTGACAGGACTTAACTACTAATATGTTATCTTCTATCCTTTTCGTAATGAAATAGAAAAAATAAGATGTACTGAACATTAACTTAGTTTGTAAACAAGGAAGTCGGTGCCATTGTGAAAACTTTCTGACCGACTAAACGTACAAAATAGCCAATTTATAATATACATTTTCTGCATCAAAAATTGTATTACTGCTATTAATGAGAAACACGAGGGATACTACATATTGAATAAAAACTGTTTAACGAATATAATGTCTACTTGCACAGCCTACTTACCGAGCCAAGTCAATGAGTTATTATAATCTATATGGGCCATTTGTTATGGCAAATAACATTGAATAGCCAAATTTATCTGGCTATGGTATGGTTTTTTTACCACAGGCCAATTGAGTGAACCGCAACCATACACAAATAAAACAACCAAATGACAGTGATTATAAGAGTCAATTTCGTGTGGCTGTAATACGACACCTGACATTAATGACAGCTGTCACATTGACAGAGCTATGACGTTTTGCAAGGAATACTGCGGTTTACAAGTAACCCTGCTTCAGGCGCTGGGAGTCATCTCGTGTTCTTGGTTATAAGAACACGTGTATGATCTCCATACTATAATTTAATAACCGTACAATTGTCATTTAAACTGAAATATTATTTTCAAACTGGACATTGGCAGAAATCACCGAAAATTCGGTGGATTGCCATAATAATAAATATAAAAGTTGAAGTTGAAGTAACCGTGTATTATGATTACTGCCTATACCCATACAGTTCTAAAGCGTGATGTTATATATATTATAATATAGCTTTTTTGATACAACCAGACATAATATTCGTCTTTTTAATATTATTTCCATAAAATGCACTCAACACACTAATACGATATACTATGCTTTCATACAAAGAACATAATTCAGTCTACATTATTAAATTTGCTGTAACTTGACGATTTTTACTAATGTATGTAGCTACCGTGAACCCTTGCATATTCGCTGACGTATTTTGTTCTGAAACTTTTTCATAAATTGACGAAAAGATAATATTTTTTGATCGTCAATTGATTTTTTGTTTGATTTGACCTTCACAGCCTAGCTAGAAACTCAGTTTTATATGTAAGCTGCAAGCAGGCGTACAACAAGCGTATAATAACGAATACGCGTTTATACAGCCACGCGTAAGTAGACAGTGGTGCCGATTCTCTTGTACACCAACTAATCTAAATTTAAGTTAAGTGCATCTTTCTCTGTCCTTTTCATTAAGAAAAGGACAGAAGATCAAATATTAGTTAAGTCCTGTCAAATTTAGATACTCCATAGATAATTTAGACGTAATTTAAAAACATGGCGTCTAAATATACGTCAATTTTCATCAGGCGCTGTCTAATTTGACAGGTTTAAACTAAAATGTATCTTCTGTCCTTTTCTTTAAGAAATGGAAAGAGAAAGATGCACTTAACTTAAATTTACGTTAGTTTGTGCACAAGAGAATCGGCACCAATGACACTGAACCTCACGACCTGGGTCTCGAAGCGTTTCGCTTCGTGCGTTAGTATGAATGTTAGAGGCCTTAAGTTCGTTTAAAAATCGTCAAATTTACCAGCAAATAATAATGTAAGACCGACAAACAGACAGGTCGTTTCTTAAGGAACATATTGATTGTAAATGAGTTCAAGTGGTGTTGAACTGTTTTCTACATTTAGTACATTTTTTTGGCACTATTATCTGACCCACACTAAAAGTTATTTTCTTCTAGGGTAAGTCAGGTAATGGTGTCAGCAAACTAGCTATTTCCTGTGGCTTCGCTCGCATATGTTCAATTTCGTCCTCTATATTACTTTTGTGATTGAATTTTCAAATGTTCAATTTCGTCCTCTATATTACTTTTGTGGTTGAATTTTCAAATATCGCTTGTTCGTGCGCTTCTACGTCTTAAAAAGGAATTACTGAGCAAATTTCATGTTTCAGCAGTTTCGATATATAATAGACTATAGTCTATTTTTTTAAGAAACGAGTACTGAGTATATCTCTTTCACATTTCCGGTATTGGACAGAGAGAGATGGGAAATTAGTCGAGGCGGAGCCAACGCTTTTAACACCAATAATAACACTTATGCTTAATTTGTGGACCAATATTAACGCAGACAAAATTTTGGGTACTCGTTTGTTAAAAAAAAACAGACTATAGCAAGCTTTTCTCTACTATAATCTGCATGTTTTATTGTGCAAAACATTAAAGTGAGTTTTTTTCTGTATGTTCTGCGCTCATGCCTTAACTACTGAACCGACTGCCATCAAAATTTTGCACACAACACATAGCCCGGATTAGATAATAGAATACATTTTATTCCAAAAACTATGACTCATTCACGAAAGTTGACCAAAAGTGTTAGAGATTTTTTTGAAAATATCATTTTTAACACGAGCAAAGCCAAGGGCAACAGTTAGTATTAATCTATCAAACGGTTCTACACCATTTGAAATTAGTCTAACACAACACATATTAACAGTATACACGAATACATTGTGACGTCATACGGCATACGTCACTATGACAAGACCCACTGTTGGGCAAAAATACCCACATAATTATTGATCATCTCCCTAGCCTTTTCCCAACTATGTTAAGGTCGGCTCCCAGTCTAACCGAATTCAGCTGGATACCAGTGTTTTACGTGGAGCGACTACCTATCAGACCTCCACAACCCCGTAACTGGGCGACACGATACTTCTTGGTTAGACTGGTCAGACTTTCTGGCTTCTGACTACCCGTAACGATTATCAAAGTTCTACGAAAGACAACCGAGGCACGTGATGTTAGCGATTTTCAAGATAAACTTAAGAAAGTACATATCTATACTAATATTATAAAGAGGTAAAATTTGTAAGTTTGTAGGTTTGTAAGTTTGTATGTAGGGGATAATCTTGGAACTACTGGTCCGATTTGAAAAATTCTTTCAGTGTTAGATAGCCCATTTATCGAGGAATGCTATAGGCTATATACCATCACGCTACGACCCACGGGAGCAGAGCAGTAACGAAAAATGCGGGTGAAACAGCAGGGGACAGCTAGTGAATTATAAAAGTCACATTGGTACTTGCGCCAATTCGAACCCACAATCCCTCACATGTGAGGCCACTTGGCAATCACGACATTTGTTGTCAAAAATACCCACTTGATTGAAATCCGGAAGAAACGAAATCAAGCCAGTAAGACTGACAGTCTAACTAAGGAGTATCGTGTCGGTCTGTTATTGGGTTGTGGAGGTCGGATAGGCAGTCGCTTCATGTAAAACACTGGTATCCAGCTGAATCCAGTTAGGCTGGTAGACCCCAACATAGTTGGGAAAAGGCTAGGGATATGATGACTGATATTTATATAGCAGTTCATTTCAATCAGTGGTTTTTTTTGCATGATTTCATAATTCGTCTCATAGTTAAAATTGTTTATTATTAGTACAAATAAATACCTATATTCAGATTTTAAGCAATACATTTCGCTTTAATAACATGGAATAAGTACTTACTGACACAAAGCAACACGCTCGGGCAGTTTTTTCTACAATACAATAGAAATAGAGTCGAGAATTGCGTGGCAAGATTTTAGATAAAAAGACATTCAAGATATTTTATATTTAGATAACTATCTAAACATAACAGAATATAAATGTAAAAATTGCTTGTTTACGCTCGTGGCTGTATAAAATGTTGGGAAATTAAGCCCAGCAGTGGTCAAAACAAAAAAAAGCACTAGTATCGATATGCCATATGACGCCAAGATAATCTTTAAGAATCTAAACAACGAATTCTTAATTTAAAAAAATCACGAAATACTTAAAACAACTTTAAGACTAATTTTATATTTTTTTAAACATTTAAAAAAAAATACTATGCATAGGGTTCACATTGTGATATAATTATTGAAAGTTGACGACGAAACTAACCGTTATTTTTTTCTATTATTTATTATTATTTTAATAATATAATTATATATTTTTTAATTTTTAGATTAATTTAATTTCTTTGCCTACTATGTATTTTAAGACATTGGTGCTATTTCTCTTGTTCACAAATTAAACTAATATTTTTTTTTCCTGAGGGTTTTTTGGCAGCACGTAGGCGTCGGGTCCGGCTGCGGCGTGATTGGTGGATTTTGACATATTTGTCGGTAAAACGGCATGACATTGACAGATATGTCAAAAACTCGCCAATCGTGCTGCAGTTGGAT
This sequence comes from Athetis lepigone, assembly GCA_033675125.1. Classification (NCBI taxonomy): domain Eukaryota; kingdom Metazoa; phylum Arthropoda; class Insecta; order Lepidoptera; family Noctuidae; genus Athetis; species Athetis lepigone. Next base: position 9,308 of record JAWMCH010000085.1, on the reverse strand, counting down.
CTGTCGGAGTCATCTCGTGTTCTTGGTTATAAGAACACGTGCATGATCTCCATACTATAATTTAATAACCGTACAATTGTCATTTAACCTGAAATATTATTTTGCAGAAATCACCGAAAATTCGGTGGATTGCCATAATTAATATAAAAGTTGAAGTTGAAGTTGGATCTGACGCCTACGTATTGCCATCTAGCGGATTTCTCATATGCAAAAAACTCTAGATGCATTGAATTTAAATTTAATTAGTTTGTGGACAAGGGAATCAGCACCATTACTTGGTTAAAAACCTCTGATATAGCAAATTAATATTAAATTATTTAATTAAAAGAATATTAGTTTGCTTTAAGCAAAGATAGGATTACTTAGTGCTTATCTGCCTAAACTTCGAAGAACAGAGACTAGAATTGGAGACTTCCTTTCGACAACATTTTTTGCGGGTCTTTTTGATCTAGTTTTAATATTGAATTATAATGTTATTATGTTGTGATGAAACAAAACAGAGATATTACAATAGGCGAGACGACAAAAAAAAAGTAATTAGTCCGTCAGTTAGATAATCAAAAAGTTTGGGACACGTATTTTTTCTTTTTTCTCGTAAACAGAAAATGACGACAATACAGTGCGTTGAAGTTTCGTGAAATGTCACGCCTTTGTATTAGTTTTACTGAGAAGTGACGTCGCAAGCCCCCTCTCCGGAACTTTGATGCTCTTTATCTTTGTATTTTGTTATTATTAATTTGATCAAGCAAAAAATATGTGTCCAGTATTTTTGGACTGTCTAACAGACGGACTAAACAGAATGTCATTCTTTTGATGTAGTCAACATCCCTATTACCAAATGTTTGAATTTCATTTCTTTAATTGCGATGAGCCTTTTGGTAATTACGACGGGGGAATGAGGGTTTTTGCGTATGAAAAATCCGCTAGATGGCAATTGACATATCTGACAATGACATGACATGATATTGACATGACATTGACAGATAATTATGTCAAAATTCACCAATCATGCTACAGCTGGATCTCACGCCTACGTATTGCCATCTAGCGGATTTTTCATACGCAAAAACCCTCATTAATAATATGTTTTGGTCTATACATCAGTGACCCTGACCGCTAAGCCGGAAGACGTAGGTTCGAATCTCACCCAGGACAAACTTTGTGTAATAAGCATGATTGTTTGCTATAATGTATGTATTTATAAATTATACAAGCATGTATATCAGTTGTCTGTTTGCCATAACACAAGCTCTGCTTAGCTTGGGATCAGATGGCAGTGTTTAGGTTGTTTCAAGATTTTTAAGATTTAAATCTGTTATGTCTCATCGCAGTTTCTAAAAAAAACTTTGCATAACCTTTGGTCTGGCGAAATGTCAATTTGACAACTGTCATTAATGTCAGGTGTCATTACTGCCACGCGAAATTGACCCTTATGATCAATGTCATTTTATTGTTTTATCTGTGCTACGGTTGTGGTTCAATCAACTGGCCTGGTCGACAAACTATACCAATCGCCAGATGAGGGGATAAGGAATTCTTCAATTTTGGTCTCTGTTCTTCGAAGTTTAGGCCAATAGACACTACCTCTTCCTATCTCTGGTTATAACGGTTTTAAAAAAAGTGTTTAAATATCGCTTATAGAGGTTACTTCATCGCAAATGGCTCTGGAATTATATAGTCTTCAATACATAGTAGACATAGAATACAATAATGCCGTTTAGAGAATAGAGGTCGAATTGGGGGATCTTTAATACATGAACGGACTTAATTCCATAAAAATTAACCAAATCACAAAGTCTAATTTTATAAGGTAAGCATTGGTACCGATTCTCTTATTCACCAACTAACGTAAATTTAAGTTAAGTGCATCTTTCTCTTTCCATTTAATTAAGAAAAGGACAGAAGATAAAATATTAGTTAAGTCCTGTAAAATTTTGACACTCCATAGATAATTTAGACGCGATTAAAAACATGGCGACTCTATATACGCCAATTTTCTTCAGGTGCTGTCTAATTTGACAGGATTAAACTAAAATGTATCTTCTGTCCTTTTCTTTAAGAAATGGAAAGAGGAAGATGCATTTAACTTAAATTTAGTTAAGTTTGTGAACAAGAGAATCAGCACCATTGTCTTTAAGCCCATTATAAATTGAATAAATTCTAAATAACAGAGACTATGGCATATTTCCATATTATCGAGTGAGTTGGATGCAATCACGGATCATTATAACATTAAGGCTCAATTTACACGTACCACAACCACACCACAGCGACAACCACACCACAACGCCGCGATGTGGTCGGGCGTAAATTTTGTATTGAAAATGAATATTACAATTCACACGCACCACCTTTTGTGGTTGTTATCGACCACCTGTGTAATACGACTACATCGCAACCACATCGCGGCGTCAGCGCGGCCACATCGCCACGACATGACGTCCACGCGCGCCTAGCTGGCGCCTGCGCTCCCCCGGCCTTCTTTCATTTTGCGTAGTATTATTAGCCATAACAAGGATAGCAACAACAATCTTTCCTCCATGACTACGTTCAGTAAAGCCAGAGTATACCTGCACATGGCCACGTGGTTACCACATCGCAACGACGCAACCACATCGACATTTTGTGGCTACCACAACGCAGCTGCAAAAAGCCGCTGCGACACTATTCACACGTAACCACATCTTGACCACATTTTGTCGCTGCGACGTGGTGTGGTTGTGGTACGTGTGAATTGACGCTTACGCATTGCTTCTAAGTTAATTATCAATACGGCCATACCATCATCTATTGACATAGTTTTTATGAGGTGTCAAAACGCGATTCTCCCATAGATTTTGCCCACAAATTAAACCAAATTTAAGTACATCTTTCTCCTTCTATTTCATTAAGAAAATAATAGAAAATACGCAAGTTAATTACCGTATTTTTAGTGGCCATGTTTTGAATCGCGTCTAAATTATCTATGGAGTGTCTTAATTGGACAGGACTAAAAAAATATTTTATTTTCTGTTCTTTTCTAACCGAAAGGGAAAGAAAAAGACGCACTGAACTTAAATTTGGTTTGGATTGTGAACAAACCAATGTCACTTGACCAACAATTTATTGATTTTAAAGCAATAAAAAATCCAATTTGACCGTTTTAAAAAGAACCGAATTTTTAGGACAAAAATTACACAATTTTATAGAAATTGTCTTGCATTTATCATGTAAAATACCCTATTTAAAAAAAAATATTGATTTTATATTTTTTTAAATAAAAATATACCTATTTTACTGATTTTTACTGTTGGTTAATGACAATAATACCCGATTGAAAAAACAACACTGCAAAAATCATACTAATAACAGAGACTACATTACAAGTCCTCCCTCCCTACACGACCTCTACCCCTACGTTACCGCTACGTTACCACTACGTTACCGCTAGAGTTATGACGTCATCATATCGCTGGCGCCGCCGCCGCTGACGCCGGCCGCGCCTTTCAACAGCTCGTTGATGTCGCGACGGAACATTGACAGGTTTTGAGTGAATCTGGGGGGCAGAGCGTGTATGTCAGTAAATGTATAAATAATTAGCTGAACTACGATTTCAGCCATTGACATATAAAGATAGATATGAAGTTCCTTGTCCATTCTTCACTATATAAAACCACCTTTCGGAATTGGCGACTAGAATCAACTATTTTTAAATATAATTGAACGAATTTCTATTAAAGATGGTTTAAATATAAAATATAAATAAATAGATGTTTTATTAGCTTTTCTAATATCTTATATGGAATAAATTTGTAAAAAAAATTGAATATACCTAAAGATCGCCTATAAGTGGTTTTTAGGTATATTCTTAATATTAGTATGTCACTTGACCCTGTTCATACTTGTCCCAATCTTGTACATACCTGTCCCTGTTCTTAGTAAGCAGATTGGGCTCGATCCCAGCCATGAGCCCTTTGAACCAGTGACTAGATATGCTTGTTCCGAGTGTATCTCTTGTCCCAGTCTTATACGCACTTGTCCCAACCTTGTACATACCTGTCCCAGTTCTTAGTGAGCAGATTGGGCTCTATCCCAGCCATGAGTCCGTTAAACCAGTGACCTGTCTATTGTCCTAATCTTGTACACACTTGTCCCAGTCTAATACGCACTTGTCCCAACCTTGTACATACCTGTCCCTGTTCTTAGTGAGCAGATTAGGCTCTATCCCAGCCATGCGCCCGTTGAACCAGTGAACTAACTATGCTTGTCCCTAGTCTATCACTTGTCCCAGCATTGTACGCTCTTGTCCCAACCTTGTACATACCTGTCCCTGTTCTTAGTGAGCAGATTGGGCTCGATCCCAGCCATGAGTCCGTTGAACCAGTGAGCTAACTATGCTTGTCCCTAGTCTATCACTTGTCCCAGCATTGTACGCTCTTGTCCCAACCTTGTACATACCTGTCCCTGTTCTTAGTGAGCAGATTGGGCTCGATCCCAGCCATGAGTCCGTTGAACCAGTGAGCGAGCTGTGCCTGCTTGTCGCGCGGCTGTTGCGAGATCATGTCCTGTCTGATGCGCGAGAACTGCTCCTCATTAAGGAGTATCAGCCCCAGGAGGGGGCGGGACATCGACCACTGGTTGCAGCAGTCTTCGAACATTATTACGTTGAGTACCTGTGGGTATAAGTAATTTAAGTCGTACTAGTATTGTAAATGCGAAAGTAACTCTGTTTTGTTGTCGCTTTCACGCCTAAACTAATTAACGGATGACGAAGTGCTACTATACTATAGAGTTTTTAAGGGACAAAAATAATGCCACCGCGTGTAACTTGTTTATTTGTATATGGCTATTTCTTGACATTATTAATTATGTATAATTCGCGTCACGTAAACTTGCCCCTCTGAAGTTCGACGCAATTGGCTGCGCAGTAGTCGATTTTACAACCAAACGCAGACCGCGCATGCGCGGTCACGTGAAAGATGGCGCCTGTAATGGCGTCTCTGTCACTCGCATACGTTCGATGCTTACTTCTGTCCTGCTTGCTCAATGCAAAAGTACTGTTGTTGCCAAAACTGTTAAACTTTGTTATTGTTTTTAATTATTTTACTTTCACCGCCACAACATAAATCAAACTAATAACTGCTAATATAATTAAATATTAACGCTGTTGTTTATAATGATATAATAATAAAACTAGAAGTGGGTGTTATTTAACGTAATGCAGAGAGTTCGGAAACATTTTAAGTGTGGCCGGGCAATACCGGAAATATTGCCGGCAATGTATTGCGGCAACACAATTGCAGTAAAATATTGCCCGTTTAGAAGCGCCTTTACAATCGTAATGTTTACTACTTAATGCAATACTGTATAAAACAAAAAAAAAACTACGAACGTAACACTTTTTTACGTGATTGTACCTGCGCGGTCGTCACAAAAGCCTAACTTCAGAGGGGCAAGCTTACGTGACGCGAACTATAATTGTGTTATATTTTCTAAGTTCTGGTCATTTCTTATATTATTATTGACTTATAATTTATTTTGATAATTATTAGTATTGTATTCCTTTAATATTGTAATCCTGTATTCGACACAATTTTATTTTTGTTCAGAATAAATAAATAAACCGATATAAATGAAATTAAGTTTAGTACTTACGGTAGCTAGCAACTGTTGCATGATCTCGGGTCGTCGCTGTAACACTTCTATGAACATGTTGCTCGTCTCAGGCGGCGGCTGACGCGGGTTCGGTACCTTGTTGCTAGCTGTGAACGATACAATAATATTAACAAATCAATTAATAACTATGGATAACTTACAGACGACTATTTTTGTCCAAGTTATGAAAAGCTTGTACTATTCTTATATACAAGGTATATTTTCGAATCAGAAAAAACTTTCAGGAGGCAATAGGGATGACGACAACATTAAAAAAATGGCATTCTGTTTAGTCCGTCTGATAGATCGGCCAAAAAATACGTGACACGTATTTTTGGCTTGATTAAAATAATAAAAAAATACAAAGGTAAAGAGCAACAAAGTTCCGGAGTGGGGGCTTTTGACGTCACCGTCCTGCAAAATATGTATCTGATCGTGACGTCAAGCGCAACTTTAACGCACTGTATCTTCGTCATTTTTCGTTTACGAGAAAAAAGAAAAAATACGTGTCCAAAATTTTTTGATAATCTATCTGACGGCCTAATTACTTTTTTTTGTCGTCTCGCCTATTACGGTGATTTTCAGATGATTTTATATGATCATTTACAATTTTTGCAACAACCTACTAAAAGGTTTTGCAGTTTCAAAAATGCACCTTATCCATCTGTGGTACTGAAGAAATCGGAAGGATTATTGTACCGGGATATGTTAACAACTCAATAGAAACAACTTCGTAGCGTCAACTTGATTCTATTCTCAATATTTCTTGTTAATGCCTGTTGGACTGCCAAGTCTTGTTTTTATTAAAAACTAGCTTCTGCCCGCGGCTTCGCTCGCGTTAGAAAGAGACAAAAAGTAGCCTATGTTACTCTCCATCCCTTCAACTATCTCCACTTAAAAAATCACGTCAATTCGTCGCTCCGTTTTGCCGTGAAAGAAAGACAAATATACAGACAGACACACTTTCCCATTTATAATATTAGTATGGATTTACAATTTTTGCAACAACCTCCTAAAAGGTTTTGCAGTTTCAAACAAAAATGCACCTTATCCATCTGTGGTACTGAAGAAATCGGAAGGATTATTGTACCGGGATATGTTAACAACTCAATAGAATCAACTTCGTAGCGTCAACTTGATTCTATTCTCAATATTTCGTGTATTCTTTATTCTTTATTGCACAAGAAAAACAATACATATAAAATAGCAAAAATATATGAGTTATATGTAAAATGATAATGATGATGTATGATAATAAGTCTTGTTTTTATTAAAAAGAATGTATTTCTTTGCTACATTACAGCCCAAACTCTTTGAATATTTTTACGTCCAATATAACCAAGAAAATCTACAGTACTTACATTTCTGCACTAACTGTTTGAATAGAAACGTGACTATATGGTCCAGGGTCGCGCAGCATCCCGTGCACACGCTTGTATCTGAAACAATTGGATATTTAACATCATTAACCGATAAAAGTAAAACATAATTTCTATAACAAAACCTAATTTTAGCCCTAAAACCTGGTTTGTATTAAATTTTTCATAAAATTTGATTTTTAGATGCCTTGTAATCAATAAATAGTTACGACATTTGACTTTTTTACTTAGTGACGTCATAAAGTGTTTTGCCAAACAAAATCTATGGGAAAATTTCGTTTTGACAGCTCATAAAAAGTACGTCAATTGATGATGGTGTAAAATACCGTATTACGAAGGTATAAGTATCCGGGGTTGCGGAATAGTTCTAATAGTTACCGCGGCCCCGGAATATAAAGGGCAACCGAAGGAACATGGGTTTTAGTCGGGAAACGTTAAAGGAGTTTCAGAAGAAACTCCCTCCAGTCACGCCCAGGGCGGGAAAAGTCATTTGATGATTTCCCATCCATAAAAAAAAGTATAAGTATTAAATACTGGTTCGAGGAGGCGAGAAAAGATAAAATCTGGAAAAATTTAAAGTTCCTTTGCCAGCATAGGACAGTATAGGCTAAGAAACAAGAATTATTTTGGTACAACTCACACACGGTTATCCAAGCTAAGCAGAGCTTGTGTTATGGTAACCAGACAACTTATAAACATACTTATCTACAATGATATTATAAGTAAAAATGTGTAGATAGGTTATATGCAGTCAAAAAGTGGCGCCAAAAAAAGTCAAAGTTTGCCAATTGACCAACATGATACTGAGTATCGCATTGACATTTTTGACGTTTATGTCTTTTTTACTCGCACTACTTCAATCATGTCATCCTACTTTGACGTGTAATGTATGTGTGCGTTAGTGTGCCGTTTTTGAAGATAGAATTTTGTTTAGGTAACCTATCTACACATTTTTACTTATAATATCATTGCTTATCTATATATAAAAAATGTTTCACTGACTGACAGTTGATATATTAACATGAAACTAACTAAAAACAGCAGGGTGAGTTCTTTGTAAATAGTAACCGTACTTTGGCTTAGCTGCGTTCCGTCTCTATCGTACTGTTGACGTTTGGCAGTTGTGTAACAGTGACAGGTATAGTAGTGCTGAGCCAAAGTCAGTGCTTAGTAACACCTATTTATCTCGCCATTAGGGGTAATGAAGGGGTATAAGTGGCCCTACCATCACCTCCAGGGTCAAAGCCAACCTCACCTGCACGTGGTACACCCTGCTGATTCACTGACGAGGCGCTGACGGACCAGGGGCCCTAGTCTGCTATTACAATCGTGTCTCAATGATCGATTTTTGACGTGTAACGACAAACTTTTGACACATTTCCCATACAAAAACTGTCAAAGTTGTCAAATATCCGGCCGATGACTGGTCATTAAGACACGATTTTAATAGCAGACTAGGGCCCCTGGTCTCTTCACAAGGAGGAGACCATCGCAGTCATATTGCATATATTTTTGTTAAGTATAAATCTTTGATCGTTTGAGATATTGTAAAATAAACATGGTCGTGGCAGAATTGTGGTGTTTTCCACAAATGCCATTAATAAAGAGTTGAAGTTGAGTTAATGACACAAGTAACTCATTTTATTGATAGCACACTCACCGAGAGTGAGTCTCTCGGAGATAGAGTACAGTAAATACTGTGGGCTACACATCAAACTATACAAAACCAGTAAAAGCTGACCTCTGATTGTTCGAAAAACATACACAATGCGAGGTCAGCTAAAACTGGTTTGGTATAGCTTGATGTGTAGCCGTGTGTACGTCTGTCGCTCTAGTAGTGTATACCTGAGCCAAATTCGATAAAGAATACAGGTAACAAACCAATACAGAGTTATCACAACTCACTTTTTACAAATCTTCTATGATTATCACCTTTTTCACGCTAATTCATGATTATCGCCTTTTTCACGCTAACTATTTTTATTAAGAAATCCTACTGCAGCATATTTCACTTAAATCACTCAAATATTACCTCGTTATTTTAATAAACTAAGCAACGATTTGTTTACCTCTAAGTATTCAAGAATTCTTTAATGATAAAATGTAATTGACTGTTCCAAAATGACTGTTATAATTATGTTCTGACTGACTGCAATGATATGCTTATTATGTTAACTTATTTTATTATCTGAAGACAATACCCGTATTAATTAATGTAATTTTATGATATTATTTATGACTTAATAAACTATTTGTACCCCATCAAGTGGTAGGACGTAGAGATCAAAATATGTT
>JAWMCH010000084.1:0-49715 GCA_033675125.1 Athetis lepigone | reverse complement strand
CGATGAGCTACAATGAACTCGCTCGCCTATCTGGTAATAGTACTTTCCCTGCCTGATAGAAGCTGTTCCAAAAAGAACCTTATTACTACTATTATTAGATCTTTTTCACCTGTAAGTTCTGCCCATGAACTTAAAAATAAGCTCAGTGAGTCTCAAATAGTCTTATTCCGGCTGCAAAAAGGTACATTGCTGTCACAAAGCTTGGCAATAAGCTACAACAAACTCTATTGCTACTTTAATAAGATCCACTTTACCTGTAAGCTAGCACCTTAACAATGCGCTCGGTGAGTCACAAAGTCTTATTCCGACTGCAATAAGGTACATTGCTGTCACAGAACTAGGCAATGAGCCACTAACACCTCTATTACTACTACAATAGGGCACCCCTTACCTGTCAGCTCTGCACAAAAAGCTCTGTTCTTACCGCCATAACTTTCATTGCTGTCATAGAACTTGGCGTTGAACCACAAACAGCTCTATTGCGACTACAATAACGTCCACTTTACCTGTAAGCTAGCACCTTAACAATGCGCTCGGTGAGTCACAAATAGCCTTATTCCAACTGCAAGAAGGTTCATTGCTGTCACAGAGCTTGGCGATGAGCCACAATGAGCTCTATTGCTACTACAATAAGGTCTATTTCACCTGTAAGCTCTGCACAAAGAGCTCTATTCTTACCGCCATAACATTCATAGTTGTCACAGAATTCACCTGTAAGCTAGCACCATGGATTTAAAAATGAGCTCAGAGAGCCACAAATAGCCTTATTCCGACTGCAATAAGGTACATTGCTGTCACAGAACATACAAAAAGGCAATGAGCCGCTAAAACCTCTATTACAACTATAATAGGGCACACTTTACCTGTAAGCTCTGCACAAAGAGCTTTGTTCTTACCGCCATAACTTTGATTGTTGTCACAGAGCTTGGCGATAAGCCACAATGAACACTATTACTACTACAATAAGGTCTATTTCACCTGTAAGCTAGCACCATGAACTTAACATTGACCACGATGAGCAACAAACAGCTTTATTTCAACTGCAATAAGGTACATTGCTGTCACAGAACACACAACGAGGCAACGTGCCGCTAAAACCTCTATTACTACTACAATAGGGCACACTTTACCTGTAAGCTCTACACAAACCGCTCTATTCTTACCGCCATACCTTTCATTGTTGTCACAGAACTCAGTGATGAGCTACTAACAGCTCTATTGCCACTACAATAACGTCCACTTTACTTGTAAGCTAGCACCTTAACAATGCGCTCGGTGAGTCTCAAAGTCTTATTCCGACTGCAATAAGGTACATTGCTGTCATTGAACTAGGCAACGAGCCACTAACACCTCTATTACTACTATAATAAGGCGCACTTTACCTGTATGCTCTGGACTGTGAACGTAGCGATGAGCTACAAAGAGTAGCCACCACTCCTAAGGACCATTGTTGATGCATTACTCGGTGATGAGCCACAATGAACTCTATTGCTACTACAATAAAGTCTATTTCACCTGTAAGCTCTGCACGGTGAACTTGGCGATGAGCTCGATGAGGCGAGGGTAGTTGTCGACCATGACCAGCTCGCCGAGTTGGTAGTTAGATTTCAGGCGAGCGAGCAGTCGACAGAACTCGTGGTAATTTGTCGGGTCAGATAGGCCCTGGAACATGAATTGTATGGTCAAGAGTGGTCTATAAATATAAATAAATCTAGGAGAGAAGGTAAAAATAATAAAAAGTAACTACAACTAACTATTAAATCACTACATAGTATAAAACAAAGTCGCTATCCGCCGTCTGTCCCTATGTATGTTTAGATCTTTAAAACTACGCAACGGATTTTGATGCGGTTTTTTAATAGATAGAGTGATTCTTAAGGAAGGTTTATATGTATAATACATGCTTATTATAGTAGTGAAAAGCCGGGATTTTATTTTATTTTATTCAGAAAGGAATTCCAACAAAGGATACACAATACATGCATTATTATACAAAGTTCTTTGAAGATTTGTGCTCCTTCAGTTATAGGAGAACACATCATGCATACATCATCATTATTTTTAAAGATTTGTAACACCCGTGCGAAGCCGAGGCGGGTCGCTAGTTATAGATAAATTACACCTACAACAGCAACAGCAACTCTAAAATCTCATTTTTTTCGCGATTTCCGAGTTGGTTCCATAATAAAATTTATTTGTTTTCGTGGGTAGAATCATCTCCTAGCAGGTTGAGCAAGACCAAAAATACACCTAGTATTTATAAAGCTGAAGAGTGTATTTGTCATAAGTATTTATTGGGTTTACCGTTTAAAATTTTTTCTTTCTTCTTTCTTCCAGGGCTAAAAAAAGTATGCAGTTCACAGAGCCACTAACCTGCGTATTATCCAATATCCTCAACACGCCAGCAGCGAGTCTGTTCAAGAACTTGGCGCGCTCGTTGGAGCTGAACAGCGAGCGGCGCACGGAGGCCAGCTGTACCAGACACGCCAGCGCCAGGCTCGCCAGGGAGCCTCCTAGTAAGTGGTACAGCTCGAAGAACAGGTCCAGGGTGCCTGACTCTAGGAAGGTAGGCCGCCAGGATGTTGGGATCTGTGAGAAAAGGAGTGAATATTAAAACAATCCTGAAAAAACAAAAACAAAGCGACAGCCGGCTGTTGGCCTGCTATTGTCTTTCTATTGTGTCTGAAATCACGTGTGCGAAGGATTAAAACAATCCTTTAAAGGTTTAAAGAACAACAGAAAGACAACAGCAGCGCGACAGCCGGCTATCGGTCTGTCGTTGAAAGATTAAACCTTCGAACACAAGTGATTCGAGATACAATAGAAAGACAATAGCAATGCGATATCCGGCTGTCGCTTGGTTGATGAAACGTTACCAGATTTTAACTAAGTATATGTATGTTTGGTCTCCTTCTGTAAAAATGTTATCACGCAGAAGGAAGCTGCAGAAAGGGAGAGATTTCTACTTCTCTCCCAGCCGGAGGAGGGCGTACGCTGCTCTCCTCCAACCTCCCTAAATGGGTAGCGAAACGACGTACTTGGGGCCGTCCGTCGTCCATACTCAACTGGACCCGAGGTAGTGTTCCCGTGCGCTCTTCTTTGATGTCGCGGGGGGAGTCAAACACCCCCCTCCCCCCTCCCAGACTTAGGAGGTCCGCAGATGCAGGCCGGGGATTGCGGAAGTTGTATCAGTTCCCGCGATCCTTGGCTTAGCTGTGATCAGGGCTTGGAAACCGGAAAAAATTTCGAACCGGTTAACGCCTAAGTACATAGAGAACTATTGCTTTCGGTTTCGTTCTACCCTTAACCAAAATTAAACGGTTTGAAGCTAAAAACGTTCGTAAATAGGTTTTGTTCAATTTACCGGTTTTAAACGGTTTTTATTGCCTACCTCCAATGCGCAGACGTGCCTTCCGGAAGCGGACGCCGCGCGTCACTCGGCTCTTGCGGATTAAACCGGTTAATAAGGGTTCTTAATAACGTTCTTTTAACGTTTCGACTCCGAACGAAATAAAAGATAAAACCGATTAATAACGTTTAATAACCGGTTATTTTCAAACCGGTTCCAAGCCCTGGCTGTGATGGTCGTTCGATCGAAGACAGAGCCCTTGTAGCCCAGTGACAGTTGACGAGCCGCCATCTTGTCACGTGTACGTGTCACACTCACCTGCACGGTGCACAGGTCGTCGCTGGACTCGTCGCTGGTGGTGCCGATGAAGTCGAAGGTGAGACAGTTGTGTGCTAGCGCCGCCATCTTGTCACGTGTACGTGTCACACTCACCTGCACGGTGCACAGGTCGTCGCTGGACTCGTCGCTGGTGGTGCCGATGAAGTCGAAGGTGAGACAGTTGTGTGCTAGCGCCGCCATCTTGTCACGTGTACGTGTCACACTCACCTGCACGGTGCACAGGTCGTCGCTGGACTCGTCGCTGGTGGTGCCGATGAAGTCGAAGGTGAGACAGTTGTGTGCTAGCGCCGCCATCTTGTCACGTGTACGTGTCACACTCACCTGCACGGTGCACAGGTCGTCGCTGGACTCGTCGCTGGTGGTGCCGATGAAGTCGAAGGTGAGACAGTTGTGTGCTAGCGCCGCCATCTTGTCACGTGTACGTGTCACACTCACCTGCACGGTGCACAGGTCGTCGCTGGACTCGTCGCTGGTGGTGCCGATGAAGTCGAAGGTGAGACAGTTGTGTGCTAGCGCCGCCATCTTGTCACGTGTACGTGTCACACTCACCTGCACGGTGCACAGGTCGTCGCTGGACTCGTCGCTGGTGGTGCCGATGAAGTCGAAGGTGAGACAGTTGTGTGCTAGCGCCGCCATCTTGTCACGTGTACGTGTCACACTCACCTGCACGGTGCACAGGTCGTCGCTGGACTCGTCGCTGGTGGTGCCGATGAAGTCGAAGGTGAGACAGTTGTGTGCTAGCGCCGCCATCTTGTCACGTGTACGTGTCACACTCACCTGCACGGTGCACAGGTCGTCGCTGGACTCGTCGCTGGTGGTGCCGATGAAGTCGAAGGTGAGACAGTTGTGTGCTAGCGCCGCCATCTTGTCACGTGTACGTGTCACACTCACCTGCACGGTGCACAGGTCGTCGCTGGACTCGTCGCTGGTGGTGCCGATGAAGTCGAAGGTGAGACAGTTGTGTGCTAGCGCCGCCATCTTGTCACGTGTACGTGTCACACTCACCTGCACGGTGCACAGGTCGTCGCTGGACTCGTCGCTGGTGGTGCCGATGAAGTCGAAGGTGAGACAGTTGTGTGCTAGCGCCGCCATCTTGTCACGTGTACGTGTCACACTCACCTGCACGGTGCACAGGTCGTCGCTGGACTCGTCGCTGGTGGTGCCGATGAAGTCGAAGGTGAGACAGTTGTGTGCTAGCGCCGCCATCTTGTCACGTGTACGTGTCACACTCACCTGCACGGTGCACAGGTCGTCGCTGGACTCGTCGCTGGTGGTGCCGATGAAGTCGAAGGTGAGACAGTTGTGTGCTAGCGCCGCCATCTTGTCACGTGTACGTGTCACACTCACCTGCACGGTGCACAGGTCGTCGCTGGACTCGTCGCTGGTGGTGCCGATGAAGTCGAAGGTGAGACAGTTGTGTGCTAGCGCCGCCATCTTGTCACGTGTACGTGTCACACTCACCTGCACGGTGCACAGGTCGTCGCTGGACTCGTCGCTGGTGGTGCCGATGAAGTCGAAGGTGAGACAGTTGTGTGCTAGCGCCGCCATCTTGTCACGTGTACGTGTCACACTCACCTGCACGGTGCACAGGTCGTCGCTGGACTCGTCGCTGGTGGTGCCGATGAAGTCGAAGGTGAGACAGTTGTGTGCTAGCGCCGCCATCTTGTCACGTGTACGTGTCACACTCACCTGCACGGTGCACAGGTCGTCGCTGGACTCGTCGCTGGTGGTGCCGATGAAGTCGAAGGTGAGACAGTTGTGTGCTAGCGCCGCCATCTTGTCACGTGTACGTGTCACACTCACCTGCACGGTGCACAGGTCGTCGCTGGACTCGTCGCTGGTGGTGCCGATGAAGTCGAAGGTGAGACAGTTGTGTGCTAGCGCCGCCATCTTGTCACGTGTACGTGTCACACTCACCTGCACGGTGCACAGGTCGTCGCTGGACTCGTCGCTGGTGGTGCCGATGAAGTCGAAGGTGAGACAGTTGTGTGCTAGCGCCGCCATCTTGTCACGTGTACGTGTCACACTCACCTGCACGGTGCACAGGTCGTCGCTGGACTCGTCGCTGGTGGTGCCGATGAAGTCGAAGGTGAGACAGTTGTGTGCTAGCGCCGCCATCTTGTCACGTGTACGTGTCACACTCACCTGCACGGTGCACAGGTCGTCGCTGGACTCGTCGCTGGTGGTGCCGATGAAGTCGAAGGTGAGACAGTTGTGTGCTAGCGCCGCCATCTTGTCACGTGTACGTGTCACACTCACCTGCACGGTGCACAGGTCGTCGCTGGACTCGTCGCTGGTGGTGCCGATGAAGTCGAAGGTGAGACAGTTGTGTGCTAGCGCCGCCATCTTGTCACGTGTACGTGTCACACTCACCTGCACGGTGCACAGGTCGTCGCTGGACTCGTCGCTGGTGGTGCCGATGAAGTCGAAGGTGAGACAGTTGTGTGCTAGCGCCGCCATCTTGTCACGTGTACGTGTCACACTCACCTGCACGGTGCACAGGTCGTCGCTGGACTCGTCGCTGGTGGTGCCGATGAAGTCGAAGGTGAGACAGTTGTGTGCTAGCGCCGCCATCTTGTCACGTGTACGTGTCACACTCACCTGCACGGTGCACAGGTCGTCGCTGGACTCGTCGCTGGTGGTGCCGATGAAGTCGAAGGTGAGACAGTTGTGTGCTAGCGCCGCCATCTTGTCACGTGTACGTGTCACACTCACCTGCACGGTGCACAGGTCGTCGCTGGACTCGTCGCTGGTGGTGCCGATGAAGTCGAAGGTGAGACAGTTGTGTGCTAGCGCCGCCATCTTGTCACGTGTACGTGTCACACTCACCTGCACGGTGCACAGGTCGTCGCTGGACTCGTCGCTGGTGGTGCCGATGAAGTCGAAGGTGAGACAGTTGTGTGCTAGCGCCGCCATCTTGTCACGTGTACGTGTCACACTCACCTGCACGGTGCACAGGTCGTCGCTGGACTCGTCGCTGGTGGTGCCGATGAAGTCGAAGGTGAGACAGTTGTGTGCTAGCGCCGCCATCTTGTCACGTGTACGTGTCACACTCACCTGCACGGTGCACAGGTCGTCGCTGGACTCGTCGCTGGTGGTGCCGATGAAGTCGAAGGTGAGACAGTTGTGTGCTAGCGCCGCCATCTTGTCACGTGTACGTGTCACACTCACCTGCACGGTGCACAGGTCGTCGCTGGACTCGTCGCTGGTGGTGCGATGAAGTCGAAGGTGAGACAGTTGTGTGCTAGCGCCGCCATCTTGTCACGTGTACGTGTCACACTCACCTGCACGGTGCACAGGTCGTCGCTGGACTCGTCGCTGGTGGTGCCGATGAAGTCGAAGGTGAGACAGTTGTGTGCTAGCCGGAGGAGAGCGGCGACGAGTGCGTGTTGACGTTCGTCTGCTAGTTCGAGAGGTTTGCTGCGGATCGTGCCGAGGAGAGAGCAGGATAGGCGGAACATCTCGAACAGTTGTGTGTCTCTGTGGAGGGAAACGGTTTAGTTTTTATCAAATTTTGCTCGACTGCCAAAAGGAGAATTAAGTTCTTTCGAGCATACGCATGTATGTATGTACTAGCTTTTGCCTATGGCTTCGCTTGCGTTAGAAAGACAAAAAGTAGCCTAAGGGTCGGTTCATATCTGAAGTAAAATGCGTCGAGCGTATCGCCGATCGCGTGGATTTGCATTGACGCATAATCGGTTGAGTGTGAACGGGCAAGTGTTTTTCTATCCATTTGTCTATTCTGACGTAACGCAACCGACAATACGCGACGCATGTTCCGTCAGATATGAACCAACCTTAAGTAACTCTCCATATTCTCTTCAACTATCTCCACTTAAAGAATCTAATCAACTCGTCGCTCCGTTTTGCCGTGTAGTACGGACAAACAAACTCACTTTGTCATTTATAATATTATTAGTAATTAGTATTGGTATGCATGTATGTCTCATTCTAAGGCCGTATACAGAAAGAAAGCTGGAAACTTATAAGCGCTTACCGGTGCTTGTCAGCGCTGGTCCGTTCTACACAAAGGAAGCAGACTGAAGCAAAATGTCGGAATGATTTGCTTGCAGTTGTTATGGCAACGCCCAGCGCTGACCAGCGCGTGTTGAAGCTTGTCGGCACCGTTCAGTGCTTATCAGCGCGTGTTCATATATTATCCTGCGCGGATTACCAGCGCTGACAAGCGCCGGTAAGCGCTTATAAGTTTCCAGCTTTCTTTCTGTATACGGCCTAAGGCCAGTTCTACAGAACTATTTAACAGATTTTGACATATTTCGAATCCGGGCAAGTACCAATGTGACTCTTTCAATTCATATGTACTTTCTAAAGATTATCTTAGACATCGCAGACATCGGTGAAGGAAAACATCGTGAGGAAACCTGGCCTTGTAGTTAACGTAAGTCTGAAATCGCCAACCCGTCCTGAGCAAGCGTGGTGATCAATGCTCGTGCCTTCTCTGTATGAGAAGAGGCCTTTGCCCTGCAGAGGGACAGTAATAGGCTGGTATTAGACATATTTAAGGTGTGACTGAATTCGACTCAGTTGTGGGAGTGACAAAGGGTATATTAATATGAAAAGAAAAGGGAGACACAAAAAAAATAATCCAACTGCAATTAAGGTAGTTGGTGGCAACTACATAAAACAGAAACAAAGTCACCGATTTCTGAAATTGCAGGTGGGTTTTTTGATTATTTAATTATTATTTTTCCATCCTATTACAGATGGCGGTCACTGTCAATACATGTCACACTTTAACTATAAACTTAGGGCTGATACTAAGGGCTCAAACTGACTATTGCGAAAAAACTACGACTAGCAAAAAGTCAACGACAGCCGTTTACATAATAGAAATTACTAAATGGAGAATACGGTAGTTTCCACCATTATCAAGAAATAATGTAACAGCTACTGGTTGTCCATAATTAAATAAATAATTAAATAAATAAATCAATTGACGTACTTTTTATGAGCTGTCAAAACGCAATTCTCCAATAGATTTTGTATGGCAATGGCATTTTATGACGTCACTAAATAACAACTCAGTTGACTATCTATTTATTGATTTCAAAGCAACTGAAAATCAAATTAAATAGCAAATTGAAAATGAACCGAATTTATTGGGCTGAAATTAAAAGAGGTTTTATAGAAATTGTGTCTAACATTTATTGGTTAGTGGTGGAAACTACCCAATTACGGTTGTAAGTTTAAGGTATAACGTAATTTGCAGGTAAAGAACCGAGTTTAAAGTCCCTCATCCTCAATTTTAAAGGGAGGATCTTCCGATCTCGTTAATTGGTGTTGTTAGGTGGGCTATACTGCCCGACGATTTTAGTCGGGATTTTGTACAAGTGCTAATGTCGCCGAAAACTCTTATAAATCGCGATGTAAGATGTCAGTTGTAGAAAATAGATGTCACCACAATAATATGTACCTGAAAGAAGACGCAATCTTCCTGTGTTTAGCAAGCGATCGGTTGGCGTCGGCCTCCGACACCTGGTTCATCTCAATGACCAGCTGCGACAGAAGCTGAACGCCTATTGTGCACAGGTCTTGACTCTGCACACAAAAATAAGTATTTAAATATTTATAAAATGAAATAAGTTCCATAAATTTCCTCTGGAGGAACAATTCTCGCCTGACAATAAACACCGACTACAAATCTGCAAAGGGCTTGTGAAGACGATTGCAAGATAATAAATAAGGAAAAAAATATTCTCTTAAAATTGTATTGTAAATTGCTACAATATTTTGCGGTTAAAGTGGCTTCAACTAGTGGTGTAAATTTTCGCTAGCCCTCTAGACTAACTATTTATTGATTTAAAAGCAACAAAAATTTTAAAATAATAAAATGTTTTCGTGAAGTTGTATATTGAATTTCAAATGTCAATGCCCATTTGACAAACTGTTAATTGATTTCAAACCGACAAAAATCTAACAAAAATAAATCCTTTTCGTAAAGTAGCTTTTTGTAACAGGTGCCTTTTCTTACGGGAAATCATCACATGACTCCTCCCGCTCCAGGCGGAGCGGAAGGGAGTGTCAGACTTTTACTGACTAAAACACACCCAAGTTCCTTCTCAGCCTTTTGTGTCCGGGGCCGCGGTATCTCTTTCGAACAATCCGCAGCCCCGACAGTGTAACAAGTACTTTGGAACAATTTGTTAATAAATAATGTAAATAAGCTTACCCTGAGAAAGTTAGTGATATCATTGATGACATTGTGGAACACATACTCCTCCTTAATCATGTCAAACCAGCTCAGCTTGGTGATTCGCGCGAACAGCGATACCAGCGACTGTGGGCAAGACAAAGAGAATTATATTCATTTTTCGGGAGAATCCCGCCACTATTCCCAACCACTGCAACTCCTGAAAACCAGAATCAACAGTGGAGTCCGCCAGAAAAGCGCCGAGCAATTAAGCTCGACGAGTCCCGGAGAAACGATTCAACTGTCTTGGATCCCGCAACGAAATTAATCAGAAAAGAACTGCAGAGGAGTAAGAAAGGAAATGATTTCCTCTTTCCTCTATAACAAACAGGAGACAGAACAGAACTAGGCCAATAGGCACAAAGGGAGAAGCCCAGAATCCCTAGCACCACGGAATAAAATTTGAAAAAGAATTACTGGCTCCTTAAAATGAATTATCATCATTATCATCACCAGCCTATAGACGTCCACTGCTGGACAATGGCCTCCCCCAAAGATTACATGCATCGGTCCTGCGCTACCCGCATCCAACGGGTCCCGGTATTATAGTCAACTAGCTTTTTGCCGCGACATGGTCTGCGTGGATTGTTCACATTCCCGGAGGATTGCCGGGATGAAAACTATCCTATGTCCTTTCTCGGTTCCCAGACTATTTCTGTACCAAATTTCATTTAAATCGGTTCAGTGTTTTAAGCGTGAAGAAGAGACAGAGATACAGAGTTACTTTCGCATTTATAATATTAGTACGGATTAGCTTTAACCCGCGGCTTCGAACGCGTGGTCGGAACTGCCATTTCAACTCCCTTCAGCGTTGGAGTTCCCACAAATCCTTTCTTTGTAGATGTTCACTCTTCACAAATAAAACACCCTGCAAGTTTCATGTCTCTAGGAGCAGCAGTTTGGGCTGTGCGTTGATATATCAACAGTCGGTCAGTTTTTGCCATTATATAATAGGTTACAATGTGGTTTTAATGATTATCCGAGGCATCTCACTGCAATGCCCTGTAACTGTGGGGCCCAATATAAGTGTAGCCACACCCTTTATTATTATTATAGTTTGAAAACACATTTGAGCCCAGTAGAAGGCGCTCTGATGTAGCCGTGATGGTCGTGTCGTGATGGCCCAGTGGATAAGGCGCCCGCCTCTCGTGTAAGAGGTTGTGGGTTCGAATCCGGGCAAGTACCAAAGTGACTTTTTCAATTCATATGTACTTTCTAAAGTTTATCTTAGACATCACTGACATCCCGTGCTTCGGAAAGCACGTAAAGCCGTTGGTCCCGGTTGTCATTCGTAGAACTTCAACAGTCGTTACTGGTTAGCCAGAAACTATGACCAGTCTAACCAAGGGGTATCGTGTCGCCCAGTTACTGGGTTGTGGAGGTCAGGTAGGAAGTCGCTCCACGTAAAACACCGGTATCCAGCTGAATCCGGTTAGGCTGGAAGGCGACCCCAACACGATTGGGAAAAGGCTAGGGAGATGATGATGAGAAGGCGCTGATGTAGCAATTTAGCCACCTTCAGATAATTTAAAATTATGACGTGTAAAAGTGATTTTAACATCCTATTTGCAAAATAAACAATTCCATTTCATGTCAAAATAGCAGGACTCTCAATTTTATAAAATCTCGACATTTGGACAATAAATACCTGTACAACGAAGTTGGCCAGTTTGGGCCTAGTTGCCAAATAGTTGAGGACATAGTTTCTGATGTCCAGACGTTGCTGAGTCGACAGGCTTGCTGTGGACCTGAAAAATAAAAAGAAAATGTTATTTGACAAGCATTAAGCTTTGGATGTGATGAAATATCGAAGTAACATGTTCGATGTCAAGACCTGCCCCCTCACCATGACGTTTAAAGTAAGATTGTTTTATTCCTGTTTCAGAGTGTGCAAGTGACAGCGTTAGACACGTTGTCTAGCGCCGTCTCTTTCCCACTGAAAGTAATATCGAAGTAATACTGCTATAAGAGCTTGTGGCCCCCTGTTTATTTTAACAGGCCAGACATATCCTCTCAAAAAAAAAACAATATTTTTAGACTGTTTACTTAACTTATGAATTATCAAACTATTGTAAAGGGATATTTCACCAAAATTATATATAAACACGCTATTAATACTTTAACCTGTATGGGCCTGATTTTGCCCTACTTTGAAAGATCAGATTTAATTCAAACTTTGCACACTTATCAAAGACAGATGATAGTCAATAGTCAAATCATTTATTTTCATTAGACCAAAAAAGGCACTTTGAAACGTCATAATTATAAAGCAAAAGTGAATCTACTGCAATGGCAGTGACAGTGCAATATTAGGAAAAAAAAAATCTGCCGCAGACCAGTTCTTTCGTGGGCGATGTCCAATAACCCGAAATTAGAAGTGGTGAACTAAACTTAGGATTGATTATTGAGTTACCTGCTAATAAGTTTAGCCAGCGTCGTGGCAGCCAACAGCTGTGAATAGCTTGAGTCCGCTCGCTCCAGCAACGCCTGGCATTTGCTCAGAGTGTCCGGGGACTCCTGTAAACAAGTAAATCAATTAATTTCTTGGGACCTTGATTTTATACTAGGTGTATTTTTGGTCCTGCACAACCCGCTAGGATGATTCTACAGCTATAGTCGTGTTTTTTTAACAAACGTGTACCAAAAAAAATTTCTGCCTTTCTATTGGTCCACATAATCAGCATAAAGTTATCATTGGTGTTGAAAGCGTTGGCTCCGCCTCGACTAATTTCCCATCTCTCTCTGTCCAATACCGGAAATGTGAAAGAGATATACTCAGTACTCGTTTGTTAAATAAAATAGACTATAGTAGGATCAGAGTTCGGTAGCGACTGATTCCAGTTCGATAGCCTAGCGGTCTTCTGGAATTAGCCAGCTAGGGTAGGTCTGAAAGGCGATAGCCACGTAGAAAGAAAGACAAACATACAAACACACTTTCCCATCCATACTAATATTATAAATGGCAAAGTGTTTCTGTCTGTCTGTATGTTTGTCTTTCTTTCACGGCAAAACGGAGTGACGGATTGGCGTGATTTTTTAAGTGGAGATAGTTGAAGGGACGGAGAGTAACATAGGCTACTTTTTGTCTCTTTTTAACGCGAGCGATGCCGCGGGCCAAAGTTAGTAAATAATAATCAAAGAACCGGGGCCTTTAATTTCTCAACCAGCAACCCTCCTACACACCTAGTATATTACTAGCTGTCCCCAGCGGTTTCATCCACTCT
Organism: Athetis lepigone; assembly: GCA_033675125.1. Classification (NCBI taxonomy): domain Eukaryota; kingdom Metazoa; phylum Arthropoda; class Insecta; order Lepidoptera; family Noctuidae; genus Athetis; species Athetis lepigone. The sequence goes on along the minus strand of JAWMCH010000084.1, from coordinate 36,592 downwards.
GTTTAGTTTTTGGTTACTGCTCTGTTCCCGTAGGTCATATTGTGATGTGTAGCCTATGCCTTATTCTTATGTATAAGCTAAATTACTGTAAAGGTTCATTAAAATACGTACAGTAGTTTTCGGGTGAAAAAGTAACAAACATCCACACACACTTTCTAAAAATAATAATAATACCAGCCTGTAACTGTCCCACTGCAGGGCAAAGGCCTCTTCTCATACAGAGAAGGCACGAGCATTGATCATCACGCTTGCTCAAGACGGGTTGGCGATTTCGGACTTATATTAACTACAAGTCCAGGTTTCCTCACGATGTTTTCCTTCACCGATGTCTGTGATGTCTAAGATAAACTTTAGAAACACACACTTTCACTTTATAATATTAGTAGGATTGCCAGGATAGTGGAATTTCACTTCAATTATATGTTTCAAATTATTTTTATCTTTATCTATATCCTGTTTGTTCGTTATTTAACTAAAGAATCAGATAAAGAAGAATAACAATCGTGACATGACTATTTTTCCACAAAAAAAAATCTCACTGAACACAATACAAAGATTATTTAAATCTAGTTAACAACCTAACATCAGTTTTATGTAATAAACTAATTATAAACATACTAGTTTTGCCCGCGGCTTCGCTCGCGTTAAAAGAGACAAAAAGTAGCCTATGTTACGCTCCATCCCTTCAACTATCTCCACTTAAAAAATCACGTCAATTCGTCGCTCCGTTTTGCCGTGAAAGAAAGACAAACATACATACAGGCAGACAGACAGACAGACAGACACACTTTCCCATTTATAATATTAGTATGGATTTATTACTAAAGGTCAACAATTTTTGTAAATAAAAAATTATGACCTTTAAAAAAATACCCAAACAAATGGAGTATAGGTTTATTTTACCAAGGTAATAAATAACCTCAAAGTGTTTACCTGAAAGCCGACAACTGCTTTCTCTGCCTGCTCCCTGACGAGCGGGTCCTGAGATTCGTACAGCTGTTTGCATAGCAGCTCTATTTGTATCACCTCCTGCAACACAAATAAATTAATGTTATTAAATATTCTAGGACTAAAACTAGGAACTAGGAAAACTAGGAACTAAAGAAAGGTAGAGGGCGACCTCAGTCAACCTGGTGGTCAAATATAGAGAGAGACCTTAAGAAAGCCCAATTGCCAGAACCGGCAACCCAGGACAGACTCTCCTGGCGCCGTAGAGTGAGGAGACCCGACCCCAAATAACGGGCACAGGGATGGACAAAGAAGAAGAAGAAGAAATATTCTAGGACCACTCTCACATGGCCATCTGATTCCAAACTAAGCAGAGCTTGAGTCACGGTAACCAGACAACTTATATGATTTATAAATGCATATATATTATAGATCCACTCAAATCAAGAGATCACTTCAGTTATTACCTTCATGGTCCTCGCATAATTTGACCAATACAATATTGTATGGACTTTAAAAGAGACTTTGACCTCTGAGTTTGTTTCGGTTGTTTCTTCTCAGAGTAGTCCAGCTAGGAAACAACAGCCCCATCGTTCGATTAAAATAAGAAAAAAAAAATGACGTGTAAAGCCACCCGGCAGCCACTCCGCACCGACTCGCCTCCTGTGGCTAGTATTCTTTATATGGATTTGTATGGGCATGCGCTCACTATATCAACTCCGTAGCGTCACCGGATCGCCCCGGTTATAAGGCGAGTCGGTGCGGAATGGCTGCCGGGTGGTTGTAATGAGCTATGACCTTAAAAGTGTAATCTTTTACCTATTTACAAAAATAAATCATTTATTTATCTGATCATTTAGATGATTTACACCTAAAAAGAGTATAAACAATCATGCTCATCACACAAAGTTTGTCCTGGCTGGAAATCAAACCCATAAGTAGTAATCTTACCCATAACAACCAATCAGGGTTACTAACCACTAGACTAACAGGCCCACTGTCACGATGATGGGCATTATTACTAACTAGCTTCTGCCCGCGGCTTCGCTCGCGTTAGAAAGAGACAAAAAGTAGCCTATGTTACTCTCCATCCCTTCAACTATCTCCACTTAAAAAATCACGTCAATTCGTCGCTCCGTTTTGCCGTGAAAAAAAGACAAACATACAGACAGACAGACACACTTTCCCATTTATAATATAAGTTTAGATACAACACATATTTGTTCAACACTAATTAGTGACATGAAAGAAAAATTAGTTTGTCAGAATGTAGTTAGAATAGGTGTTTTTTAAAGAGTAGTATCATACATTCTACCGAATCGGTGTACAAATATTATGATTACTAGCTTTTGCCCGCGGCTTCGCTCGCGTTAGAAAGAGGCAAAAAGTAGCCTATGTTTCTCTGCATCCCTTCAACTATCTCCACTTAAAAAATCACGTCAACTCGTCGCTACGTTTTGCCGTGAAAGAAAGACAAACATACAGACAGACAGACACACTTTCCCATTTATAATATTAGTATGTATAATCTACTTATAATTATGCGCTACACTATAACAATGTCCTTGTCATCCAAAAATTCTTTAGTAGAGTAATAACATTTATTTGTAAGAAACTCAACTAATTTCCTTCTGAATGACATTATGTTTAGATTTTTTAGGTTGTTAGGAAGTTTATTATAAATTTTGATAATTATACAATATGAATTTCTACTATAAAGTGTTGCATTTTGGGTGTTGCGGATAATTTGTTAGGAAATCTACTACTTCTGTTAGTTACACTTATATATTTTGCTTAATAAAGAGACTGGGGTTTCTGTATACAAAGATGGAAATTTCGTATATATGTATAAAGACAGGTCAATGACAGGATACTATGCTTTTTAAATAATTGACAAGACTTCATTAAAGTACACAAAATCTGCTTATGTTAATAGAGAACAATGATTTTATATTAAATGAACAGACACGGAAAGCTGAATGGAGGCATATCCTTTATACAAAACTAGCTGTCCCCTGCGGTTTCACCCGTGTTATATCAGATTTTTGGTTACTGAAAAAGGAAGATAAAAAGTATTCTATGTCCGCCCCTGGTCCTAAGCTACCTCCCCACCAATTTTCAGCCAAATCGGTTCTGCCGTTCTTGAGTTATAAAATGTGTAACTAACACGACTTTCTTTTATATATATACAAGATTGTTGTATTCTCTGGACATAAGCTGAATAGAGCTGATTAAATGCGTGTGGTCACTTAGTCATGAAGTAAAATGTCAGCATTGGTATTTAAGTCTATCCCTTGAAGTTAAATAGGTATTAAGAACTTTACAGGAGTAAGAATAAAGTTTAATTTACAAAAACAATTTAAGATAGGGTTAAGTTAGATCTAGTCTAGTTTCAGATTATAAAAATTCACTAAATACAATTCTTCTTCAATATTTACTAGATTCATGAAACTATACATTTTATTCACTACTGTGACAACCTAACTACAGAAAGTGTGGCAAGGCTACTTTGATGAGGCATGACGAATTTTGGACAAATACCTACTTATCAAATTAATGACATCTTAATTAGGTAACCTATTTTTTTATCATTTTGGTTAAAAAAGAATAGTAACAAAACCAATTGTTCTGTTCTTAAGTATTCAGAATTTAACTCTAAATAACTACATTATAACATTATATTCTTTTACAACTAAATATTTTTTCAGATACTATTGTCATTTGTGATTAGCAATAATTGTGGCCTTCAAAATCCAAAAAACATGAACAAAATATGTGTAATAAATACAAGATATTTTCCAAATTTGATAACTGTCACAAAAATCACACAAATAATATAGAAAATAGAATCTAGAACATCTTAAACGGTTTATTAAAATAGGGGGCAGAAAGCAACTAAACACCAGGTACTAGTTTACATTACATTTCAAGGATATGATGTGTAAACATCGCAATATAACCAAAGTGCCGGCAATATCATACAATATCTTAGTTCTAAAAGATTTAAGGACACTTTTATAATTGATAAATAGTTAAAATAATGCTGTTTAAACAATCAAACTCCCGAAATATTACTTCACGGACTAAACAAAAATATACAACGACGAAGTTAATGAAATTGGAGGCGGCATTCGAAAATAATGATCGCACATTTATGAAAGTGATTTTAAAGTAGTGTTAAATGCAATATTTATAGTGAGTTCATTTAAAATCGTTTATAAATCATAATATTTTGGTTCTCACCTGTTCTTCAGCCATCTTTGTTATTTTCATGCATTTGAAATGACGTTTCGTTACATCAAAGTTATCCTAATCAGAATAGTGTTTGATTAGTTTAGTAAGTAACAAATCAAAAATAAAAGTATAAAGTTTTACTGATTATTCAGTATTTTTGATTGATTTACATACAATTCATAAAACATATTTACATATATTTTTGATTGCTTTACATACATTCATAACACAGTTTAATGAATTTAGTGTTCCGTTACTCCGAACGAAACGAAACGTTTCGAGAAAAGCTTCATTCAATAAAGTGCGTTCAATTTTGCAGGTTTTATTTTTCTCCTTAATTTTGATTTTTCAGCACGACACAGGCGTGTGTACGTGGTTTTTATCAATAACTAGCTTTTGCCCGCGGCTTCGCTCGCGTTAGAAAGAGACAAAAAGTAGCCTATGTTACTCTCCATCCCTTCAACTATCTCCACTTAAAAAATCACGTCAAGTCGTCGCACCGTTTTGCCGTGAAAGAAAGACAAACCTCCAGACAGACAGACAGACAGACACACTTTCCCATTTATAATATTAGTATGGATTGTTGTAAAAAAATAAGCATCTACGACGACGGGTTACGAGTCACGAATATATAAGTAGCAGTTCTATTTTATTATAGCCTGACGGTTAATTTAAAAAAGGTAAACGTGAGATGAGCTGTCATCTTCATCTCTATTGACAAGGGCCTTATCATTGCTGTGCGGGTGCAGGACTATAAGTCGGGTGCGCGCCAGGGCCAGGACTATAAGTCGGGTGCGCGCCAGGGGCAGGACTATAAGTCGGGTGCGCGCCAGGGGCAAGGGCCACCGCCGTCAGAGTGTCTGACTTTACGCCGACGGCCACTACGCCGACAGACTGTACGGCGACAAGACTTTACTCCGACAGGACTTTACGCCGACAAGACTTTACTCCGACGGACTTTACGCCGACAGGACACTTCGCCGACGGGACTATACTCCGACTGGACTCTTTACCGACGGGACTCTTCCCCGACAGGACTCTTCACCGACAGGACTATTCACCGACAGGACGCTTTGCCAACAAGACTCATCGCCGACAGGGTTCATCGGCGACGCAGCAACATTAAAGTGATTATTTTTGTCTTTGACGAATATTTTAACCTTAAAGAAAATTGATACATAATAAGACAGAACCACTAGTAAACTTGGCTTTATTCAGCTAAAATTCAGTATAGTAAATTATATGACATCAATAGAATAGTGACAATAAACATCCCATGGAAACGAACCATAGAGATATACATCATTCACCCCCTCCTAAGATGTCTGGTAATCCTCTAGATAGGCAGGTGGATGCCTCGAGCGCGTCGAGCGCCGAACGTCTGTAGACCGTGGCTCCTCTGCCCTTGTTTCCTCAGGTCCAGGTGATTCTTCAGCCTCATGTTCAGGACGATTATCTTCGTCATCAGAGGATATGGACACATATTCGTCATCCGAGGGAGACACATATTCGTCATCCGAGGGAATTGGTGCCAGGTGTCTATTTGATATTGTGGCTTCTCTTCCATCAGGATATCTAACGTGAGAATAAGTTGGGTTACTTTGCAGGAGATGCCCTTCTTCCACAATAGGGTCATATTTAGAATTACGGACATGCCTTTTTATTAAAATGGGTCCTGGAGACGTCAGCCAGGCAGGTAAAGATACTCCATTTGGACTCCTTCGAGGATGGCTGAACATCCTTTCATGAGGAGTAGCATTGGTGGATGTACACAGCAACGATCGTATCGAATGTAATGCTAAAGATAGGACTTTTTCCCAGTCCGTTATTTCTAAACCTCTGGATTTCAGACTTAATTGAATCGTTCTCCACAAGGTAAAATTAAGGCGTTCAACTTGTCCGTTGCCTTCGGGGTTGTAAGGAGTAGTCCGGCTACAAGCTACTCCGAGAGACACAAGATATTGGGTAAGTTCCTGCGACAAAAACGACGTTCCTCTGTCTGAGTGAATATACATAGGGGTTCCAAATATATAAAATATTTTGTTTAAACAGTCGATAACCGTACTTGACGTCATGTCTTTGCACGCAAATGCAAAAGGAAAGCGACTATATTCATCAATGACCGTGAGTATATATTTATTTCGTGACTTTGATGGGAGTGGCCCTTTAAAATCGATGTTAAGGCGTTCTAAGGGAGCCGTTGCTTTAATAAGCTGTCCTTTTGTGTTCGCGTACCGGGGCTTGATTTCAGCACAAACCTTACAATTAGCAGTCATTTGTCGAATGTCATTAATTGAATACGGAAGGTTTTTCGATCGTACCCAGTGATTCATGCGAACTATTCCAGGATGGCAGAGGTTGTCATGTAAGGTTTTGAGATTGGTTATGCTCATATGTGCACAAACTCTGGTTAGTGCATCGGCCACGAAATTTTCTTTACCAGGACGATAAATAATGTCGTACTTAAAACAGGACAATTCTAGTCTCCAGCGTTCAATCTTTTCATTTTTTATTTTACTCGAGTGAACTTGGTTAAACATAAAAGCAACCGACTTTTGGTCTGTTATTAAAAGAAAGTGTCTACCGATTAGGTAGTGGCGCCATTTACGTAAAGATTCAACAATCGCCGCGGCTTCTTTTTCAATTGAAGATTGACGCCTTTCTGATTCATTCAGTGAACGCGAGAAATATGCTACAGGTTGGCCTTTTTGAGAAAGAGAAGCAGCAAGAGCATTTTCTGAAGCATCCGTTTCGACAGTAAACGTTGCATTTTCGTCAATAGCAGACAGTGATGATTTAGCTATATCGGATTTCATTTCATTAAATGTATTCATTGCGACATCAGAGAGAGGAAAACTATTGATAGAAAGTAGCGGTTTGATTCTTTCTGAGAAATTTTGTAACCATCTCGAGTAGTGGGCGAAGAGTCCTAATGTTCTTTTTAACGCAGCCGCGTTCTCAGGCGCAGGTAAGTCGAGCAAGGGTTTTAGCCGGTTTTCATCTGGACAGATAGTATTATTTATTATCGTGTAACCAAGAAGGTTAATTGATTCTTTATTAAATACGCACTTGTTTTCGCTTAATGTTAGATTATACTTAGCGGCAGCCTCTTTGAACTTGGATAAATTGATATCATGTTCTTCTTTTGTTTTTCCACATACAGTGACGTCATCGAGATACGCAAATGTGCCGTTTAAATTCTCTTTTTCTATTATATAGCTCAGGGTTCGTTGGAAAGCTGCGACACCGTTGGTCACTCCAAACGGAATTCTCGTAAATTGATACAATTTTCCATTAGCTTCAAAAGCGGTGAAAAGACGTTCTTTTTTTAGTATAGGCACTTGATGATATGCACTTTTCAAATCAATTTGACTGAAATAGTTATATTTGGCGGCTTTCCCTACAATTGTTTCTATTCTTGGCAATGGAAAGGCATCCAGTTCTGTGTATCTATTAATCGTTTGAGAATAATCTATAACCATCCTCTTCTTGTGTAGACCTCCACCGGCAATAAGTACTTGCGCCCGCCAGGGTGAGATGCTGGGTTCAATGATCCCAGCTTCAAGCAGCTTAGACACCTCTGTTTTTATAAAGTGCTCGTCTTCGGCGCTATGTCGTCTAGACCGAACCGCGGTTGGTTTCACGCCAGGAGAGAGGTTGGTAAACAAGGATGCTGGTGGGACTGAAGCTTCCATCACATTACAAATTCGTAATGGTTCCTGAGCTCCTCCAAACTCCAATTCTAGCGAAGAGTGATTTTTGAGTATATCGTGACCGATAATGGCATCTGCGCATAAATTGTCAACAATGAGAAGAGGCTGGTGCTTGTACTGATGTTCTCCAAGTTTAATATTGACATTGCAGACGCCATGGACGTAAGATACGTGGTTTAAGGAAGCCAATGTGATAGTTTGGTTGCTAGGTTTTATTTTTAGTCTTAATATTTCGGTTAAACTCCTATTTATGAAACTAACAGAGCTTCCAGTGTCTATCAAAGCGTCTGCTGAGAAGCCGTTGATAGTAATTGGCGAGGTAGCCTTCCTTAGACTATTGGGAGAAGCAGCGGAGATTGCAGATAGTGCGCCATCGTACTTAGTAATGTCATCAGTAACTGCATTTGCTCTTTGTGGTTGTTTTGATCGGCAAACGTTGGCAAAATGCCCCTTTTTAAAACAAAGTTGGCAGGTTTCGTTAGCTGCAGGACATTTGATACGCTGGTGTACGTTACCACCACAAAAGAAGCAGCGTCGTTTTGAATTTGGATTAAAATTGGGCTTTGCAGCTGCTACGTTATTAGGGACGTCAGGCAGAGCGTTGAGATTGAGTGCCGTACTAGTACTGCCCAATGTTTGGGCGTTGATTCCTGCATCTTCAAGAGAAATTGCCAGGTTTACAACTTCTTCTAAGCTCGGGTTTAATTTTTCTAGAAGTCTCTCCCTTATCTTTTGTGAATTAATGCCTGCGATGAACGTGCCGCGCACAGATTCATTTTGATGTTCCTCCGCTGTAACTTGTGTAAAATGACACTCGAGAGCAAGCAGCTTTAATGCTTGAATATATTCTTTCACTGTTTCGTCAGTTCTCTGTTTACGTGTTGTCAGCATGTGCCTAGCAAGTATTTCGTTTTTGGGTTTTGTATATATTTTCTCAAGAACTGCGATGGCTTCTTTATAAGTTTTGCATGTTCGAATGTATGAAAATATCGTTGGAGAGATATGATTAACTAAAAGAATAAATTTCATGGAATCTTCGACGCCTGGGGCACATTCTTCGGTTAAGAAATTATTAAAAGTACAATACCAATGCGTCCATTTCAAATCTGATCCAGCGGCGCTTGGTTCTTCGTCAAATCGCTCGGGGCGAAGATAGCGTGACATATTTGCGACACATTGTTTTTCAGATTTTGTTTTATTATCCATGTTTTATATCATGCGCTGAGATACAATTTTTAGCTGAATAAATTGATACATAATAAGACAGAACCACTAGTAAACTTGGCTTTATTCAGCTAAAATTCAGTATAGTAAATTATATGACATCAATAGAATAGTGACAATAAACATCCCATGGAAACGAACCATAGAGATATACATCAAAAATCTATAACGGCTTAGATACCTTTGCTATTTTAGGAATTATAGGAACCTAACTTGAGAAACGCAGATAATGCCAAATGGTTGTTAAATTATTAATGCAAAATGGTTAATAACGGAACCCTATTCTATGCGTTTCAGGCCACGCACTGGGCCAATTTAAAAATTGAATTGTAACAAGAAAAGCATAAACGATTTCCAGACGAAGTATCTGTATCGGAAATAAGCTGCGTCGCCGATGAACCCTGTCGGCGATGAGTCTTGTCGGCAAAGCGTCCTGTCGGTGAATAGTCCTGTCGGTAAAGAGTCCTGTCGGGGAAGAGTCCCGTCGGTAAAGAGTCCTGTCGGCGTATAGTCCCGTCGGCGAAGTGTCCTGTCGGCGTAAAGTCCGTCGGAATAAAGTCTTGTCGGCGTAAAGTCCTGTCGCATGTCGGAGTAAAGTCTTGTCGGCGTACAGTCTGTCGGCGTAGTGGCCGTCGGCGTAAAGTCAGACACTCCCGCCGTCATACGTGCAACACGTGCGGGCGGGTGGCGTGGCGGGTGAAATTTATTTGTGGGCTTGCAACAAACATGACACCTGGCCCACAAAGGGCCCGAATAGGGATTGACTAGTCCCTTTAGCTCCCATTACCTAAACTCTTCTTGAGATTTTTAGAGAATACCACTTCAGTTCTAGAATAACATCTATCTAAGAAGAGGCCGTATTTACGTATCCTGTGATGACATTGCTGGCAGCACAAAAAGAAGAGAAAACCAAATAAAATAAAACGAATGACAATATTTCAATAAATAAATTGGAACAAAATCTTCTCATGTAAATTTTTTTTGCCTTATCAAGAATTTGGGAAAATGTAATAAATTAATTTTCGCTGATTATGATTCTAAATTAATGTGGCTTCAAAATGATGTTACGCACGACTATTTTAAGAATTAAAAAGGTGTGTACAGTTGCCTTCTTTCCGCGTGTCTTGCGAGGAGATCAGCGTTGCACTCCAGGCAAGTTTGCTAATATTTTTTTATTCCTTTTTCAGTATTATTATTTTTAGGTAGTTACTTATTTTTTTTTAAATAAGTACAAATTAACAGAAATACAGTTTTAATAGAAATGTGTAGGTATAATAAAAGTGCTCATCCGTCGCGAGATGATGTTACCTAAGTTAACGGTGGTTAGGCTTCTAATTCCAAAGTGAGGATCCTCCTCACATTTTGTGTCAAATTCATAGATAACCTTTTGTACCTGATCCTTGAGTCAGCAGTTGCAAGATAGCTTTTGGAGGTGTTAGTTTAAATAGCATTTCTTTACGCTATGACTAAGAAGGTTAGAAATCTAGAAATGAATTATATGACATGGGGTGATTCTGGGCTCTGCTCGTTTTAGTTGAGCTAAATGATTACTGACAAACGCTTGCACTGTCTGGACGAGTCTACTCAAATCTTGCTTCTCTTATCGAGAGAGCACCCCAGACGCTCATAGTTCTGGAATAGTTTTACAAATACAATTGTATGGACTTTGGAAGAGTCTTTGACCTTATGTGTTTGTTTCGGATGATTCTTCTCAGAGTAGACGGCTCGAAAACCCGGCCGCAAGGCTGACGCGTAAACGTGTCAAACTTAACCCATTTATAAAAGAAATGTAATTTTATCATTTTTGAAATTTCAATGTTTTTTTTTTGTGAGGCGAAAGTCCGCGAAAGTTACAAAAATGGCGAAAAAAGCCTGCATTTAAAAGTCAAATTAGAAATGAAAACAATTTTTTTATTTAAGTACGTATTTAATACATTTTTACAAGTAAACTCATGGCTTTTTTCGCTATTTTCAGTTTCATATCCTGTGATAAAGACAGCCCCGCACAGCACAAAAATCCCAGACGATGACGAACATGCTTCAACAGATAAACAAAAGGAAGATGGAAATTTCTTATTGGTATCAAGCGAAAAGCTCAAAACAGAAGATAAAAAGAAAAGCGATGCAATTATAACTACAACACCATCTAATAAGCTAACTCATCACGAAAGATGCCAAAAATTAATAGAACAAGCTTTTGGCCCAAAACCAGATGGAAATGCTACCAATGAGCAATACTGCTCTCTTACTGTCAACATTGAAGAGACAAAACGTGAAATTATTGAAGCAGAGAAAGCCAAGGCATCAGAAATGAAAGAACCTGAATTACCTATAGAAGATATGGTACTGCCTGATAATAGAGCTCATTATGGCGTCTTCGAAATATCACGCCACTATGTAATTGATGATGACGAAAGTGACAAACCTCTAATATTAAATGCGTCGAGTCCAATTAAGACGGTTAGAGAACCAGACATGGCGAAGATTTTGGGAAAAGTGGGTGGGAGTGATAAAACACATGATTTGTTCAGAGAAGTCAAAGATGAAGGAACTGTGGCAACCGAAATTTTGATAAATGACATTTATGCTACACGTCCTGAGAAAGCGAGAAAATCAGATTACAAGGTTAACTCCACCACTGAAAAAGAAGACGAAGAGGAATACAGTCAACAAAAACTGGAGAAGATAGAAGAAACTCCGTTAGTTGAGGCCCAGAAACCCTCAAAAGTAGAAGGGTTTAATGTGGCTCCTAAGGTTTTGGAAGACTTGAGGCCTACACATAATTTCTCCAGTGGTGAAAATACTGCTCATCACACAGAAGCTTTTTCTAACACCGAAGACGAAGTAGCCAAACGTTGTATGCATAGCCCAGACGGTAAGATAGACGAAATGTTAATAGATGAATTGAAAAACGATGAGACACGTATTGGAAGCAAAAAACCCTCAATTGACATAGAAGAGGACCTAGTCCAAATGAATGTATTAAAAAAGCATATGGAAACTCCTAGAAAAGATGAATTAGCGATAAACGTTTGCGAAGAAAACCCAATCTTTCCTGAAAACACAAAAGATGTAAGCGCTGATCAGAAAATGAGTGAAATTATCCATCTGCTACATGCCAAAGCAGCTGCTGCAAAGGAGAAAAAGATTTCCACTACGACGGTAAAGTATTCCACAAAAAAGACTACCTACAGAGGACGAAGCACACAATTCATGCATAAATTAAGGGACTTTAAAGAATTTCCTACAAATGTAGATCAAGTTGATACATTAAATCCCGTAATTTTGCATAACCCAAACTTTATTGAACTCGTAAATAAGCACATTTTAGGATCAATGCTACTTGAAGAAGCGTCACAAGAAATGGATGCTGTAAAAGTTGTAAGTACTGGACAGAGTAAGGGTGAAAATGTCAATCAGCTACAAGCAAAGGCAGCTACTGCAAAAGCAGAACTGACTCCTGCTAAATCACCTCATGTAGCATCTTTTAAACCAACCAATGTGAGAACGCCAGACAATACGTGGGAAGACCAATTTACACCAGTAGACAATTATACTCAAAGGGGTTACATCACAGAAAATCAAGGCCCGTCACTACAATGCCATTATACAATACTACCAGAAGTTAGCAAAAATTCCAAGACTTTAAGCTTAAACAAACTTGGTTACAACAATCAGCGCACTAAGAATATTCAACCAACACCGAATACGCTCTTCGACAAAATACCATACACGGATTTCCGATTGCCAAGCTCTAATTGGAATGTGAAACCTAGAGACAAGAAAACACCATGTCGGTCAGATGAACTGTTTCTCGAAAAAACCACTGCAATTGAAAAATCACACCCAAAAATTGACCAAAACCTGGTAAAAGCCATTTTGCCAAACGAGATAATGAAACACTCTGATATCACATATTTTGCTTCATCGAAACCATTTTTTTCTGAGAAGAGCAGCAATCTCGTTGACGACGTCTTGAATACAGAATTCTCACAGGCTAAACAACCTGAACACCATAGTTTGTCAATGGCAAACGGAAAATTAAAGCCACAAGAATTAGCCCTTGGAGAATATCTTGGTGTTAACACCTACGCGTATAAAAAAGGCATTGAGCTTGATAACACGACGGATACAAAAGATTCTCAGGCTAAACGATCTTTAGATTTTGATCCTATAATGGAAAGCGAGAAATTTAAGCAAAAGAAATTAAACCTTATAACTAACGAAGTAGGTACGGAAGTCGGCTACAACAGCTTGTACTCAACGTACGCTTCTGAAAAGGGTACATTTATTTTGGAAGACACGCAAAAGAGAGCAAATAATAGTGACCTAGTAGAAGGCGAGAAATCAAAACAAGATGGGCAGAACATGGAATGCAACGAAACCTGTACAATTTCACCAACATTTACTACCCAAGCCAATAACGAAGATATCCAAGCTAAACGATCATTAGATTGCGACCCAAATACTCAAGCTGTTGTCGAAACATCACTTGATAAACTGAAAGCTGACGAAGAAGTACCCTTGTCTGAGTTACTAAAAAGAGTGAGACGGGAAAATCGATTAAAGGCGTTTGCAGAAGATTTTAAAACATTTGCGGTCGAGGTGGACCCCGCTGTAGGAAAATGCGATAGAAAGGCTCCTCGCTGCCCGCCTACAGCACCCAGATCTCCGCCAGCAAACCCAGTCCCTCCTCCGCCTTTAGGCCTGCCTATGCTGAAGCGGAGGCCACCTTACTGTAAACCAAAACCGAAGCCTAAGGCAAATTGTACTGCTTGTGATTTGCCCTCTTTATGCAGTGTACATTTAATATCCCCAGAACCACAAGACTTGGGTTTAGTTTGCGAAGGAAACGAAGAAGAACTTAGCGGTTTGTTCATTCATTCCTCGCAGGTGGAATTGTCAGAGCTGGTGATGGACCGTCTTCGGAATTTGGGCAGAACGTTGAATGATGTGTATTGTCAGGTTAAGTCCCAGGTTGAGACGATGTTCGCTAGAGATTATGAGCCCTGGGTCCCAATTCCTTCTTGGCCACATGAGAAGAAGGTTGAGAAGAAGAAGCCACAGCCAGGGTATAGTGGGGTTGATCCTTGTCCCACCGGTTGCCCGGTCTTCCCGAAGGCTTACGCTAGTGTCAATCCAGAGCCACAATGTTATCCCAAGTCTTGCGACGGATTCCCGAAGAGAACTTTTTCCACGCAAGATATTTTCACTGTAGCGCTTGGAGAAAACCAAGTTATATACGACCTTGGACAATTTTAACACATTTTAAATTCTATACTTCAATTGTTATAAGTAATTTTTGGTAAACAGCGAAAATAAATTGTATGGTCACATTATTGCTTTGTTTTATTTAATTTTGTAGGATGCTTTCAGCGACTTTCTCATTCAAATGGCTCAAGTACTTACACACGGCACACTGCACAGTTTTGCAATATACACTCTCCGCTTAAACTAAGCAGTTCGAATATACAGGAATACAAACCTGTGAATATACAGGAATAAAAACCTGTCATGTATACCATAATATTTCAGGCGACTTTTTTACTCTAAACCACAGATTATCACAGTCGGGAACCCCTAAAGGTAATCCGCAAAAGATCTATGATAGCAAATAACGGTACAGCCTCAAATATAAACCGTTTATGCTCATTTTTAGGGTTCCGTAGTCAACTAGGAACCCTTATAGTTTCGCCATGTCTGTCTGTCTGTCCGTCCGTCCTCGCTTAATCTCTGTGACCGTTAGCACTAGAAAGCTGAAATTTAGTACCAATATGTATATCAATCCCGCCGATAAAGTGGTAAAATAAAAATTGGAAAAAAGTGATTTATTAGGGTAGCCCTCCTATATGTAAAGTGGGAAGTGATTTTTTTTTTAATTTCAACCCCAACGTGTGATATATTGTTGGATAGGTACCGAGTAAACTGGGGTGTATTGCAACTACTGGGGTGAAAGACAACAGTTTTAAGAAAAAAGTTTGTCATCATAACGGCAACATTTACCATTCTCTATAGTAAATTTGTATATTGCAATAATTGGTTTAAATGTCATATTTTAATGTTGGCAATATGGCGTTTTGACATTTGTTCGAATTCGCGGCTATTCTGTTGTCAAAAGTTTTTATGCACGTTAGAACTCGTTTCGTTGGTGATAAACTTTGCAATTTTCTATTGGAAATACACGGGAAACTAGCATTTGTGTGGTTAATTCTTATAGCTTCGGGTCTTGTGCGACTAATTAAATAAAAATGTAAGTATTACAGTGTATATTTTTGCAAGAATACGATAAAAATGTTATTATTGAGTTTTTTTTGCTGTAGATGAAGATTATAACCCAGTTAAATCTGGATATAGTGCATATAATGAAGGAAGTTGGTCTTCTGACTGAGATGAGGTGGAGAGATGTGATCAAAGTGTTGATTGTTGTGATTGCTATTTAATAGTCCCTTACCAATGATAATTTATGAGTCCAATAGTCTAGTTGTGTTATTTTTATGTTTCTAAATATTTAATAAAGTTGATTGGATATTTAATAATTACTTTTATTGCTTAAATTACATTTTGACGTCTATTTTTCTAATAAAGTTTTTAATGTGTTGCTTTTCACCCCATATGTCGTTGCGAATGACCCCTTTTAAAGTATAATTTGCAACACAACGTATTTTGTTCAATAGAACATAACGTTTCAAATTATCTACTTCTAAGGTGAATAACAACTAAAGAAAAACCCATGACTCACGTATTTAAAACTACAGTTTATGCAAAAACTACGAAATAAAAATAATATGACAATTTCAATCCGAAAACGTGTTGTTAATCACCCCGGATTACGGTATTTAAAATTGAATAGGGGTTTACTAAGATCATTTTTTGATAATAATGTCAATAATTTCGGAAATAATCGCTCCAAAAGGAAAATCAAAGCGTCCCCCCCCCCCTCTAACTTTTGACCCGTAGGTTTAAAAAATATGAAAAAAATATGGAAAGTAGAACTTTATATGTAAGGACTTTCTAGGAAAATTATTTTGAACTTGATAGAAAGAACAGTTTTTGTACAAAAAAGACAAAAAGGTCGTACAAAATAATTTCTGCGTACTTAGTATGTCAACGTAACAAATAGCCTTTTTTAAAACTTATGTGGGAACACTTATTGTGACGGGCGGAAAACTACGGAACCCACATTGAGCGTGGCCCGACACGCTCTTGGCCGGTTTTTATAATAATTACGAACTCGTTTACTCGAACTTACTATCATATCATATAATAATATCTTCTCTCTTCGCTTACTATCATAGTCGTGATATAGATATCTCATTAGGACATCAGGTTGGGCAACGGGGGTCTCACGCAGCAAACTATAAAATGTATAGAGTTATATCGAGGGTATTCCACGAGGACACACAGTGGGGCTTGACTGTCGTGAGGGCCTAGAGGATGAGGCATCCGCTTCTCGTGTAAGAGGTTGTTGGTTCAAATCTGGCCAAGTACCAACGTGATGAGAGATAGTCTAACCAGTTTTTATTACTTATGGGCTTGCTCTTGGTCCCAGACTAGCCCGAGCAATGATGTTATATATACAATAAAGAGGTAATATACTTTTAAATATCATTGAGCCCGAGTGCAAAGACGGGGCCTACGATGGAGCGAGCTCACCCAAAAGATGCCTATGCACTCGTCTCTTGAATAATAATAGTCTAACGAAGAGGTATCGTGTCACCCAGTTACTGAGTTTTGAAGGTCTGATAGGCAGTCGCTTCACGTAAAACACAGGTATCCAGCTGAATCAAGTTGGACTGGAAGCCGACCCCAAACATAGTTAGGTAAAGGCTAGGGAGATGATGACACTGTGTGGCATGTTGCTGGCGAACGAGTCACCCGCTTGTGGCACAACCAGAGATGTATCAAGCTCTGTGGGCCACATTTAAACCTTTCAACGACCAAGCGACAGCTGGCTGTCTGGCTGCTATTGCCTTTCTATTGCGTCTCGAATCACGTGTGTGCGAAGGTTTAATTAGGATACCATCAGTTACGATACCAGGGGGCGTACCACAAGCCCTTATAGCAGTATTACTTTGATATTACTTTCAGTGGGAAAGAGACGGCGCTCTAACGCTGTCACTTGCACACTCCTGCAACAGGACTAAATCAATTTTACTTTAAACGTCATGGTACGGGGGCTGGGATGTGCGCATCCGTATATTAAAAGGAATTAGAATTAGATAAACTCTAGCGTTTAATCTTGACGTTTCTCTTGCTTGGAAACTGTAGACACTACGGTGGCGCGACCAAGTCACACAACCTATTGTTCTAATGAAATATGGCTCGATCTTACCTTCGTTTTACCATTTTTTACAGTGCAAGAAGAATCACCTTCCCTTAGCAGAAGTTTCTTCAAAACTGAATGGACGAAGCCGTTGTTTGATGTCTGCAAACCGTATACGACTTCCAGAGTTGATACTGACGACGAGAAAAGAGAATCTGACACGAAGAAGGTTATACAACCTCCAATTAGAAAAAAAATTGACACTAAAGGAACACCGGGGAATTGTATAAAATTTTCACGGGTCAAAGACCAAATTTATTGTCACATGCATAGACATGTACCGGTAAACACTGGGCTGAATTTAGACCGTTTCTTGACCCCACAAAGACCAGGAATTGTTGCAAATATCTTAGTCAGATACTATGAAACAAAAGAAGATTTAACTCACATATTTTGGAAACCGAAAGCGAGAATTCCTGAAGAAAGCGAAATGATAAGGAGACTGAGGGATCCACAGCTTAGAAAAGAAGCCGAGAAAGAGGCAAAGTATTTGCTTTTGGACTTCGGCAACGTCACACGGACTTCAACAATGAAGACTTCCGTTTCGAGACAAAAATCCCGACTAGAAAAAGCGAAACCTAACAAAGATAAACCGACGATTACAAAATCTTGAGGAAATTCTTTAAGAGTTTTCTTTCTTATATAACGTGAAGGTGAAATTTATACTCAATATTATTTTGTGTAGCATGTTGTTGTTTTAATTTTGCGGGGTAGATGGCGCTGGACACGCGAGAAACGTCGCGGCTACAATGGTGCGTGACAATAAAGCTTTTCTCAATCATGAAAAGTAAAAATAAAACCGTCTCAATAAAAGAGGTGATTTTTATAGATTACTAGCTTTTGCCCGCGACTTCGTTCGTGTAGAATAATAGTTCCCGTTCCCGGGGGATTTCCGGGATGAAAACTATCCTATGTCCTTTCTCGGGTCCCAGACCAAATTTCATTCAAATCGGTTCAGTGGTTTAGGCGTGAAAAAGAGACAGACAGACAAAGTGACTTACTTTCGAATTTAACGGATGTCTATTATAAATACTAGCTTAAGCTCGCGTCTTTGCACTACGTTTTAGGGGTGGAATTCCCAAAAATCCTTTCTTAGCTCCTCTAGGATCCTCTCAACACCCAACCGACAGCCGGCTGCCTGGGTATCCCGTTTCATTGAAGTCCTTATTTTTATTACTTACAGACTCTATGTTACAGACTATTTTTGTATGAACAAGTTTGGGTATTTACGTTCTTGGATAAATTTCATACAATTTAAAAAAGTAAAATTTTATAATCTATGTCGTGTGTTTTTCTTTTTGGAGTAGTAGAGAAATTTCCGCCGCCATCGCCATTTTGTTTATTGCGTAATGACTGAAGGGTTAACCTGCACAAAGAACACACTCTCCAAGTTTCTTGTCTATAGGACCAACGGTTTGAGCTGGGTGTACTGTTACTGGTAACTCAGATGAGGACCTCTAAACTGTTCGGTGGCGAGACGTCTAGAGTTAAAATAAAACACCAAGAAGTTTTTGAGACAGTTCGTAACTCAATTGCTATGGTCTGATAAGCAGGCGCTCCACAAAAACACCAGGGGGCGTACCACCACAGAACATATATACCCTAAAGAGGGCGTACCACAAGCCCTTATAGCAGTATTACTTTGATATTACTTTCAGTGGGAAAGAGACGGCGCTAGACAACGTGTCTAACGATAACGCTGTCACTTGCTCACTCCTGCAACAGGACTAAAACAATCTTACTTTAAACGTCATGGTAAGGGGGCTGGTACTGTTGGATTCCATTTGACTGCAAGTCGCTCCTAACACAGTTGGGAAAAGGCTAATAAAAATTATGCATTGATTGATGCATTTCCTCCGTCTGCATCACCGTATTTTCTTCTTCGTCACACATTAATGAATGACAGAATCATAACATGACAAAAGGAAAATAACTTTTATAAATAAAAGCAGTTTCCTCGTCGACTGGACCCGGTGAATCCCGAGTGCAATACATATGTATGTATGATAATTGCTTGTTTAAGCGGCATGTGACGAATGGCAACCCGCACGGAATTATTAACTAGGGTTGCCACTGTTTTTTTTTTAATCCGTACTAATATTATAAATGCAAATGTAACTCTGTCTGTCTGTATCTTCTTCACTCCTAAACCGCTGAATCGTTTTAATTGAAATTTGGTACAGATATAGCAGACTACATCTGTACCAAATTTCATTCAAATCGATTCAGCGGTTAATTATCCTACATACACACACATACATACACATACACACACATAACATAGACATAGGATAGTTTTCATCCCGGAAATCCCCCGGGAACGGGAACTATTATTCCACGCGGACGAAGTCGTGGGCAAAAGCTAGTCTTTAATAACCTATACAGTTTTTTCAATGATATTATAAGATAATATCATTGGGTTTTTTCTACAATTATAGAATACTAGCTGTTCCACGCGGTTTCACCCGCGTAATGACAGGTTTTTGGGTAACTGCTCCGCTCCTGTGTTATGTTTTCCCGTTTTGCCACGTTTTTCATTGATGCTCCTGTCCTATTGGTCATAGCGTAATGTTATATAAATAGTCTATGTTACTCGCTGATAATGTAGCTTTACATTGGTGAAAGAATTTTTAAATTCGGTTCAGTCGTTACGGAGCCTATTCAATGCAAACAAACCAACGAACAATTATTAAGTCTTTCCTCTTTATAATATCAGTATTAGTATAGATGTCATCAAAGAAAAAAAAATGAATGAATGACGAATGACAGCCTCTGAGTTATTGCAGCACAGAGCTATTGGCTAGGGTTGTCGCTGTTCTAAAATTACTATTTAACCCGTGACGCCTAAAGGGGGGTGTTATTATAAGTTTGATGACCGCTATTATGTGTGTGGTCTGTCTAAGGTACAGTCAAAAATATCGAAAAAACTAAGTATTTAAATAAAACATTTACTTAATGACACAAGGAGTGGCAGAATGAAAACAGTATACGACAAGTGACAACGACTGCTGTCATTCTGAGAATAGTTTTGTTACTTTGACATAAAGTTGACGTTTTTTAGTTGTTTCTATATTTTTGAACAGTCTGTGGAGTCATCTCGTGTTCTTGGTTATAAGAACACGTGTATGATCTCCACACTATAATTTAATAACCGTACAATTGTCACTAATTTATAATATTATTTTCAAACTGGACATTGGCAGAAATCACCGAAAATTCGGTGGATTGCCATAATTTATAAAAGTTGAAGTTGAAGTTGAACAGTCTGTTTGTCCTGTCCCATGTTCGTCCCAATATTTTTGAGGTTAACTGTACCGTAGTTCGTAAACCGGCGACCCGATTTCGAAGCCGTATTTTTTATTTGAAAGTAGGCTAACGATATGACGGGCCTGTTGGTGTAGCGGTTAGTAGCCCTGACTGCTAAACCGGAGGTCGTGGGTTCGAGTCACCCAGAACAAACTTTGTGTGATGAGCATGATTGTTTGTTCTGTGTCTGGATGTAATTTATCTATAATAAGTATGTATATCAGTGGTCTGGTTACCATAACTCAAGCTTTAAGGCCCGTATTAATTGACGTCACTCAACTCTGAGACGCTCTCAAGTCTCTTGCTGTCCTTGTCATTCTAAAGGGAAAAAATAAGGACAGCAACAAACTTGAGAGCGTCTCAGAATTGAGTGACGTCTAATAATACGGGCCTAAGAAAAGGTTAGCTTGGGATCAGATGACCGTGTGTGAGTTGTCCCAGTATATTTAATGAAGATTTTTAAGCATCTTTTATGAAAATCGCCTCATTTTTTAGCTATCAACTCTTTTGTAAGCTGCATTAGCGAGTAATTTTGGAAGCGAGTTTTTAAATTTTTAATTTACCTTGAGTGTAACAATCCTAGGTCATGTTTAGGTCAAAGACATAGAACTTGACTGTACCGTTTTATCTAACTATGAGGTCGAGTTGAATTTTGATATTATCTATGCACATCGGCTATTGATAATACACTTAGAAATTTATTCAAGCATTTTCCTCCTTTTCAATAAATTGGTATATTTAGCGGCGAAAATTGTAGAGAGATCATGGTTTAAATATTTCGAACAGGGGCCCTAGTCTATTACAATCGTGTCTCAATTACTCTCAATGATCGATTTTTGACGTGTAACGTCAAACTTTTGACACATTTCCCATACAAAAACTGTCAAAGTTGTCAAATATCCGGCCAATGACTGGTCATTGAGACACGATTGTAATAGTAAGTCATCTCGTGTTCTTGGTTATAAGAACACGTGTATGATCTCCATACTATAATTTATTACCGAACAATTGTCATTTAAACTGAAATATTATTTTCAAACTGGACATTGGCAGAAATCACCGAAAATTCGGTGGATTGCCATAACAAATATAAAAGTTGAAGTTGAAGAAGTTGATTGTAATAGCAGACTAGGGCCCCAGGATTGTTGTATTAGTGAAGCCATTTTAATATTGTTGAGGGGTATTTCGATCGACACTTTATCTTAGCTAATATTATAAGTACGGTCAGAAAGAAAAACCTTTTCATTCTTACCGAACAAAATGAAGTCAAATAAAACCTAAACCTTTCGAAGACCAAGCGACAGCCGGCTGTCGCACTATTGGCTTTCTATTGTGTCTCGAATCACGTGTGCTCGAACGTAATTCATTTTGTACGGTGAAAATGAAAAAGTTTTACATGGTTTCCATTATAGCAACCCTAGGCTCTTGGACCATAACCCTAGATAGCCTGAAAGCCTTGAACTCAAGACAGGTTTGTGCAGTTCTTGACTGAGTTCAACAACCATATGTTGACCCTGATCGGTGTCTCGCCTCTTGTGTACTTACTAGCTGCCTCCGTAGTTGCACTTCGTTTTCTTAGGATATTTTTGCTTTTTTATGAATTTTTACTACATTTTCCGCGGGTTTACAAAGTCAAAACCCACGTGCATAATCGACCAGCTCTTTTAGCATCATGTTAATAAATCTAGCACAGTGACTACAAACTCGCATACAAAATAAAACAGATTCAAAACACATCTTTTTTTTTTGGTGAGTGGGAAATCATCCAATGACTGCTCCCGTCCTGGGTGCGGCGGGAGGGCGTGTCAGGCTCTTACTGACTAAAACCCACTCATGTTCCTTCGATTGCCCTTTATGTTCCAGGCCGGGTCACGGTAACTATTATAAACATTTCGCAACCCCGGCAGGTGTTGGCCCTGTTGGGCCCCTTCCTGTGCTGACTCCTTCTCTTTGAGGCGCGCGTGGAACACTAACGCGCCGTCTACGCGGTCCTGGTCCTAGCCGGGTGGTAACCCATCGCTCGCCATCCGCAGAACCGCGCCTACGGTGGCCGGTAGTTGTCTTGCGACTCTCGACGTCTTCGCCTGGGTCTTAGTCCGGGGCGAGAGGCTCGTCGTTGCCTCTCGCGCGCCGCCGCTTCCTTCACCAGCATAACTGCTTCGCAGAAGGAGGTGACGGCATCCCATTCCGTCTCGCCCCGCAGCATGGCCTGTACCAGCGCCGGGCGCGAGAGGTCACCGCCGCCGATCGCCTCTACATGGACAAACACATATTATCTTTAGTTAACGATTCTTGGTTATTCTGAAGGACAATTTCTACGTCAAATTAAGGATAATCTTTTGTTTTAAGACTCTGAACTATGATTCAATACCTAAAACACGTATTCGTTAAATCCTAACACGTTTGACGTTGTTTGTAACTACCTAACTATAATTTGCCTGATCTGAATTTTAATTTACCTGCATTTATCTGTGATTTGGCAGCTACAAGGTTTTTTACATTTACGTGTTACACCGCAGGCTTATATCGAGAAATCTAGTTATATTCTCCATTTTTTATATAGACTAAGCGTCTTACTAATAAACTTACGCTGCATAAAGTTATGACAGGTTTATACGTCAAAAAATGTATGGTTACACAGGCTTTATTCATGTCATAACTTTACACAGTGATTATTAGTACCTAAGGGCTTAAAAATAGGGATAAGTTCATATCATTCCGAACGAACGAATGTCCTTACTTTGATATTGTTCGTCAATCAAGACGTTGGGCTCCTTACGTTTTTTTAGTTAAGTATAAAGCTTATGTAAGCGTGGCTTAAATTAAAGAATAGGTTACAGCCATCGATGTATCTTTTTATTTGCAAAATAGTAATGAACGACATGCAATGGCTACTGCTTTTTATCATGGCTCATGGTTTGGCTGGCTGGCGGGCTGGCTGGCGGGCTGGCTGGCTAGCTGGCCGGCTTGGCTGGCTGGCGGGCTGGCTGTCTAGCTGGCCGGCTTGGCTGGCTGGCGGGCTGGCTGGCTAGCTGGCCGGCTTGGCTGGCTGGCGGGCTGGCTGGCCTGGCTTGGCTTGGCTGGCTTGACGGTAACTGTCACATGGGTCGTGACGTTACGGCGGCGGCGGCGGCTATGGTTTTCTGGCTGCCAGTACTCGGTACAGTGACGACCTTTTTTGGCAGGCGTTACATTCGGCCATCCTGTAAGCATTGCTCCCGCAATGCCGGAAACACGGCAATAATTAGTCAACAATCAACACGGCACGGGACAGACGAACACCTGACCCCAGATCAACAACAACCATAGCTGATCTTTAAGATCTTCTATTACCAGCTGCTCACCAGTTCTATTAGCACTATCAGATATGGGTGCTACACTCTTATATGGGCAAATGGCGTTGGCTGATACTAGGCCAGTGAACTGTTTATATCCGTTGAGTCCTCTAATACTCCTAATCTTATACCAATCGTTACCTAAAACCTTAACAACTGCAAAGAGTAATACAAGTCGTCTATTTATTGAGTTTACTTTGCCAAAGCTGGTGGTTGGCGCCGTATTATTGCGCCAATTACTTATGTCGTCTTTTCTATAATAAGTGCTATCCTTACGTTTGTTATTATTGTTTTTTTTTTGGTACTAGCCACCAGATTGCGTTAACAAGCTCCTAGACAACATTGGATCATATCCGTACTAATATTATAAATGCGAAAGTAACTCTGTCTGTCTGTCTCTTTTTCACGCCTAAACCACTGAACCGATTTGAATGAAATTTGGTACAGATATAGTCTGGGTCCCGAGAAAGGACATAGGATAGTTATCCCGGAAATCCCTCGGGAACGGGAACTATACCACGCGGACGAAGTCGCGGGCAAAAGCTAGTGACTTATACATTGTGGTTGCATTTACTGTATCATTTATACCCCAAATGACATCAGGTAACCTGTTACCCAGTTGTGGGGCACATATTTTTATATTCAACCTGACCGATTGCTCTGGGACATGCTATACAGTAACGAATCATTTGGCCTATTACAAATTTAAAAAAGACGTTGGTCATAACAAACATTGTATTAAAATTATACCAGTGTGAGTGAACGGTCTCAAGTGATTAATATGGACGGCTAAAAAGTCTATATATGGGCGGCGAAACACGGGCTGGGCGAATTGCGATAAAAGTTCTATTATCTTTTAGTTCTCCTATGGGCCCTATGTCAATTTTTGACCACTATAAGAGACTATACTGGCGCAGTACTCGTTTTTGACAGATAACAGGCAATTTTGTCAGGCAATTGGCAAATAATGGCAGTGACACTTACTGAAGTCATATCCTTGCAGCTTTCAGCCCGCAATAAAATTGTACCTTCCTTCCTCCTTCCAGCATCTTTTTTTACAGCATTGATGATCTTTAGGTAGCCAGAGCTACCGCTGAGCTAGGTTGCAGGAATCAATCGAGTAGGAGACGTCATTGGTTGTTGTTTTTGGCTTCGTTGTTTTCGGTTATATTTACCTTAATGATCGATAATCTGAGTGGCAGGCACTAACTGTAAATGGTCTTGAAACGGCTAGATTCTTCTACACGGTCCACTTCGCACGGAACACCTGGAGCTTTCTGTAACACAGCTGTTTAATTCCATACATCAGAGACGCACCTTTACCGTTTATCACTTGCTGACCGATAAGGAGGTTTATTATAATTCCGTTCATGTCGATATCTGTCAAGTGAGCTTGCAGTACACATCCAAACCATCGATTTCAAGGCAGAAGCTCACTTCCCTCTTGGCTAGTAATCATCGTACCTGAAAATCCTGGCTGCTGGTGTCAATATAAGACTTCACGGAGGCTGCATTAATTGTTGCAGTTTCTTTAAAAATACCACTGCAATAGCTGTAATTCAAAAGATGTATAATATCTTTGATAGCGCTAGCTTCATTTGGATTTTGAAAGACACCTCGTGGCGTTGGTCGGGTTGAGGACATTCGCGTACTAAATGTCCCGTTTTCTTGCAACGTGGGCATGGAAAAATATCTAGACTGACAGGTCCCGGCTTCTTCTCGGTTTGTCGCCCCGGATGCTTTTGTGCTGTACGTTGATCATAAGGATGCGGTCGGTAGTCATGAAAAACGTAGATAAATATCTCATTGTGATAGGCTCTTGCATTCGGCTGCAAGTTGCCAGGTAAGCCACGTATTATACTAGAGATAGTTGCACTATCAGAAAGCTTGTACCTAAAGCATATCGCAACCGCAACCTTTTCTTGATAGTACTTAGTCATGCTTTCGCAGTGCAATTTTTCGCGATTAGGCACCTCTTCCAGCAGGTTATTGGTGTTTCGGCAAGGCGCGTAGCAGCATTTGCTTCCACTGTTTCCATGAACAATCACGCTCTTTGAGATTATATAATTTTCTTGCCTGGCCGCGCAGTTAATCTTGCGAATGAAGAAATATTAGTTTTTCATTCCATCCGTAGATCTCTCTTAATTATTGTTCTATTATTTTTTAACCAAGCTATAATTGTTCTGTTTCTCGTGTGAGCAGGATCTTCTTATATCTTCTTGCCGGCGGTGGATTGTCTTCGGCGGTTCATAATGGCGGATCTTGGTAGAATCGACTTTCTTCTTTTTCACAACAGATTCGTCGATTCATATTGCGTGGATCCCACTTCTGAATTATAAAGCTTATGTAAGCGTGGCTTAAATTAAAGAATAGGTTACAGCCATCGATGTATCTTTTTATTTGCAAAATAGTAATGAACGACATGCAATGGCTACTGCTTTTTATCATGGCTCATGGTTTGGCTGGCTGGCGGGCTGGCTGGCGGGCTGGCTGGCGGGCTGGCTGGCTAGCTGGCCGGCTTGGCTGGCTGGCGGGCTGGCTGTCTAGCTGGCCGGCTTGGCTGGCTGGCGGGCTGGCTGGCTAGCTGGCCGGCTTGGCTGGCTGGCGGGCTGGCTGGCCTGGCTTGGCTTGGCTGGCTTGACGGTAACTGTCACATGGGTCGTGACGTTACGGCGGCGGCGGCGGCTATGGTTTTCTGGCTGCCAGTACTCGGTACAGTGACGACCTTTTTTGGCAGGCGTTACATAAGCTAAACGACTTTTGACAGAGCTTGCACTGTTTGGACAGGTTCACTCAAATCTGTGTGACTGTGTGCTTCTCCCATCAAAGAGATCACTTAAGTGTCTAAAAACTAAAAGTCCATACAAAGTTTTGTATGGACTTTAAAAGAGACTTGGACCTCCGACTGCCTCCGAGTTTGTTTCGGATGTTTCTTCTCAGAGCAGTCCAGCTAGGAAACACCGGCCCCATCGTCCGATTACAGTCACAGTCTTGTGTACTGTGTGGCGATGATGTAATGTCGATGTTTCACATCTGCCAGGCGTCCCGTGACGGCTCACTTTTTTTTACCCGACTGCGGGACGAAAAGGGAACGACTCACAGTCGGAGCCCCTTGGAAAGATTTAATCGGTAAAATTTGAATGGGCCCCGACTGTGAGTCGTTCTGTTCTATTCTAAACTAATGGGCTTGTTTCTTTCTTTTCAGTTTTTATTTAAGTTATATTTTTCACGCATTTTTTAAAATTAGTTTTCACGCAGTCGGGTTTTTTATTTTAATTTTTACATTTTCGTCTGATACTTCTTTGTATGTTTGTTACCTACCCGATTTCGTGGCCTATTGTGCATAGATCAGAATGATTATATTTTCTCAGGCGTGAGTAAGCAAAGGCAATCAATAATTTAATTAAGTACCTACGGTAAACCAATTGTGATGAGATGACCCAGTATTAGGCACCCGCCTATGTTGGGATCGGCTTTCAGCCTATCCGGATTCGAAATTTAAAATTCAAAGCATTTATTTCACTTAGACCATTTACAGGTACTTAATGAATTGTCAAAGAGTCGGTCTGTTAGTCAGAAAAAAAAGTGACGCTAATTGCCTGTTCCAAAACGTAGATCTCTATGGAGAAGAACAGGCAAGAAACTCCACGGACACTCTTTTAAATAAAATCATGTTTTATCTTGGTTACATTTCTTTTTGTTGCTTTTACACGTGAAAACAATGTAAGTATGTAACAAAATAAAAAAATACAAAATTAAAATAAAAAGTCATGGCAGTTAAGAGATGACCCATCTCGACTGACAGCACCCGTTCACGAGCATGACGCGTGGCATCAGCACCATTTAGCTCAACCATTTTGAAGGGAACCGAATGATCCAACGCACTCGCCACCATCAGCGAGACTTTTTGAGCGAGCATGATGATTAAGCTGAATACCAGTGTTTTACGTGTAGCGACTGCCTATCAGACCTTCACAACCCAGTAACTGGGCGAAACCCCTTGGTTAGACCGGTCAGACTTTCTGGCTGCTGTCTACTCTTAACGATTGTCATAGTTCTACGAATGACAATCGGGACCAACGGCTTTACGTGCTTTCCGAAGCACGGGATGTCAGTGATGTCCAAGATAAACTTTAGATAGTACGTATGAATTGAAAAAGCCACATTGGTACTTGCCCGGATTTAAACCCACAAACCCTTTTTTTTTTTTTTTTTTTTTTTTATTACAATGGGCTTGCTCTTGGTCCCAGACTAGCCCGAGGGCATAGACGGAGCCTACGATGGAGCGAGCTTACCCAGTAGATGCCTATGCACTCTATTCTTAAATACTTCCGGGTTATATGAATTTGGAAACACAGACGTCGGCAGGGAATTCCATTCCTTTGCGGTGCGCATTATGAACGATTTTGAGAAGCGCTGCGTGCGGATGTGAGGAATATTAACCAAGAAAGGGTGGTATCCCGCCGTACGTCTGGATGTCCGGTGGTAAAATGGGGATGAGGGAATGAGCTCGTGTAGCCCATGAGCACACTCACCGAAGTGCAATCTGTAAAATACCGCCAGACAGGCAACTTTTCGCCGATGTGCTAGTGGTTGAAGTTGAGCCACCAGCTTCTTGTCGCCAATCAACCTTCTGGCCCTGCGATCCACCGAATCCAATGCGGCCAGTTGGTATTTGGCTGAGCCATCCCATAGGTGACTGCAATACTCCATACACGATCGGACTTGAGCTTTATAAAGTGTTAGAAGCTGTCCCGGCGTGAAGTATCGCTTAACCTTGTTAAGGATGCCCAGTTTTTTCGCCGCAGTCTGTGCTTTGGACTCGATGAAAGTGCCGAAGTTGAGGTCAGAACTCAACTCCATGCCAAGGAGTTCAAGGCAGCCGGTTACTTTTACAGATGCACCTCGGAAAGTAGGAGCCAGGTCAAATGGCTCCGTTTGGCGGAGAACAGACACGCTTGCGTTTTGGCGGCATTGAACTGCACTAGATTGTCATCGCCCCATTGGGACACACGACTCAAGGCAAAGTTCACTCGCTCTACCATGGTCTCTCTCTGTGAACGAATATCGTCCCTACTGTCTTTTGCGCTGGCAAATATCTCTCTACAACAGTACTGTCCATCTGCGTAACCGACTATGCTAGGATTTAGCATATCGTTTATATGGAGCAGGAATAGAGTTGCAGAGAGAACAGACTCTTGAGGAACACCGGCATCAATGGCCATTAGGTCCGAAGAGCAGCCGTCGACGACTACTCTGATCGACCTTTCCGTCAAAAAGTCCGATACCCAGCTACAAAAGTCAGCCGGTATGCCATAAGCAGGAAGCTTGCTAAGGAGACTTGCGTGCCAAACCCTGTCAAAGGCCTTTGAGATGTCGAGTGAAACGGCAAGGGCTTCGCCGTTTTTCTCAATGGCTTCACCACAGCAATGTGTAACATACACTAGAAGGTCCCCAGTAGACCGACCACGGCGAAAGCCATATTGCTGGTCATTGAGTAGGTTGTTGTCTTCTAGGTATGCCAACAATTTGCTATTTAGTACTCTTTCCATGACTTTACAGAGCATGGAGGTGATGGCGATTGGTCGATAGTTACAGGGATCGGCACGGCTGCCCTTTTTGGGCACTGGCTGCACATTAGCAAGCTTCCAGGATTTTGGCACCGTTCTAGTTTGGAGAGAGAGCCGGTATAGACGTGTCAATACAGGCGACAACTCAGGCGCACATTGTTTAAGCACTCGCGCAGGTATTCCATCTGGTCCACTGGCTTTATTCACGTCTAAATTCAGCAGAACCTTCCGTACCTCTTTTTGGTGAACAGCAATATCCTTCATTGAGGAATCGCAATGAGGTATAGTAGGTGGTTGATGGAGGCCTGCATCAAGACGAGAGTTGCTCGCAAATAGGGAAGCAAACAAGTTCGCTTTCTCTATCGCGGAGTGGGCCAGCGTACCATCAGGTTTCTGCAACGGTGGAAATGTGGAACGGCAGAAGTTGGATTCAACCGCTTTGGATAGGGACCAAAACTGCTTGCTACCAGAAGGGTAGGACGTGAGTTTGGCCCCTACTCGACTGATATGGTCAAATCGAGCCTTCCGAATCACCCTTTTGCAGGACTTGGCGGCATCGTTATAGCTTTCTTCTTCCTGCGAACCCTCTGGGCCCTTGCTTTGGTGTCGCGGGCTTGCACCCAAGCCAGGTATGCAGACTGTTTAAGGGCTTCAGCCCGAGCACAATCCGCGTTGAACCATGCTTGAGTTCTGTGATCGAGCGATAAGTCGGAGAACGGAATATAATATTCCATTCCCTGCCGAATCACATCTACGACAGCCTCGGCAGAACATGAGGGATCGCCGGAAGAAAAACAGACCGACCGCCAAGGGAAAGACGCAAAGAATTGCCGCATCTCATCCCAATCTACTGACTCGTATCGCCACACTCTCCTCGTGCCCCGTGGGCTGAAATCCGGAGGGGAGCAGACCGATACGGATTTTACCAGACAGTGATCTGACGAGCCCAGCGGAGCTGAGACCGAGACAGAGTGCCGATCCGGATCTGTTGTCAGTAGAAGGTCCAAGCAATTGGGTGTGTGGTCAGCAACATCCGGTACCCGCGTCGCAACGTTCACCAGCTGGGTGAGGTTTAGC
Source organism: Athetis lepigone (assembly GCA_033675125.1). NCBI lineage: Eukaryota > Metazoa > Arthropoda > Insecta > Lepidoptera > Noctuidae > Athetis > Athetis lepigone. The sequence continues at coordinate 5,862 of JAWMCH010000084.1, read as the reverse complement.
GACAGCGCAAATTTGCGTGCTTCCTTGCCAGCGTGGCAGGTTTTCTCGAACGGGGGCAGCCACTCCTTGTGGTGGGCGTTAACACCTTACATGAGAGGCGCGCGACTTAACCACTAAGCCATTTTTTTTTATTAAAAGATAATTCTGTCAACATTGTTTAAAAATAACTATTCTAATAAAGTGAAGTGTAAGATGGCCGTGTGTGAGTTGTAACCTAAAAGTACTTTGAAGTTCGCTGACGATATATTTCTAGAAATTTATATATATTACGCTGAATGACACCAACAATAAAGTTAACAGATAATTTATAACAAAATAACGAGCAAAAAGTCGACTCAAGTACATAGGTAGGTACAAAATTTCTACAAACCATGTAAACAATAAAAAACAGTCATTAAAAAAAAAAGACATCTCCGCATTTACTACGCGAATAAGTATTTTGTTTACAAAATTATTTGTAGTTCCACCATCTATAGAAAAATCTAAAAATATCCTGTCTGGCCGTAAAAAAACATCAATACGAGTTCTTTTGACACTACAGATGAGCAATAAAAAGCATTTTGGGAATTAAACACCTCATCGTCTTCCTTTTCCCAACTATGTAGTTTTTCAACTATATAGTTGGGAAAAGTAGTAGTAGTATTAGTCTTGCGACTACGCACACTTATTCAGCTCCATTCGCGTTTCGCTGAACGATTTTGGTCACACTTTTACAGTTCCCTTAAGTCGTGATGGCCTATTGGTTAAGGCGCCCGCCTCTTAGGCGTTGTCCTAATAGAACGCGATTATCGCGCGAGTAAGCGATACGACCATCGCGTATTCGCCGCGATTCCAAAAACTAGGTGTGCCAATAAATCGTGAGGCGTTGTCCTAATAGAACGCGATTACGCGATTATCGCGCGAGTAAGCTATGCGACCATAGCGGGTGGATCATCATTATATTGTAGTGGCGCGATCGGATCGTGCGATTGTCAATATTAGGACACTGAAACCTTGTATGTTTCATCGCGCGTTCGTACGATCAGATTTCGTGCGAATCGGGTAGTCGCGTTCTATTAGGACAACGCCTGAATGTGCGATCATCGCGCGGTGAGATAATATATTATAGTGACGCGATCAGATCGCGCGAATGTCAATTAGGACACGTATTCGAAACCTATATGTTTAATCACGCGATCGTACGAACATAGTTCGTGCGAACCGCGGAGTCGCGTTCTATTAGGACAACGCCTTATGCAATAGGTTGTGGGTTCAAATCCGGGCAAGTACCAATGTGACTTTTTCAATTCATATGTACTTTCTAGAGTCCTGGACGTCACTGACATTCCGTGCTTCGGGAAGCACGTAAAGCCCTTGGTACCGGGTGTCATATTCGTCAGGCTTTGACAATCGTTACGAGTTATCCAAATTCCAAGGGGTATAATGGTGCTGATTCACTTGTTCACAAACTTAACTAAATTTTAAAAGTTAAATTCATCTTTCTCTTTCCATTTCTTAAAGAAAAGGACAGAAGATACATTGTAGTTTATTCCTGATTTTTTTTTTCTAATACCTATTTTATCTTCTGTCCATTTCTTAATAAAATGGAAAGATAAAGATGCACTTAACTTAGTTTAATGTCCTAGAGACATTAAACTAGGAGGGTGTGTGCTTTGTGAAGAATAGCCAAGCAAAGATTCGATGTAAGTTTTTGACTTTCACGCAGTCGAAGCCGCGGACGAAAGATAGTTATAGTTGTTATATTACACTCAGACACAAAACAAACAATCTTGCTCATCAAACAAAGTTTGTCCTGGGTGTAAATCGAACCCACAACCTCCGGTTTAGCATTAAGTGTCACTTACCACTTGATCAACAGGCCCGTCAGTATATTATATAGCTTTTTATAAAGAAAATACATTTTGTAATCAACATCACTACTAGAAATTAGTTCTTAGAAATAAATAGTAAAATTTTACCTGTTTACAATAATATTTGTTTAGAGAATTTACATTACGAATTCTGCCGGTGACAGTAAAGTCCCTGCGCTTGTAGGTACTTATGACAACTTATCAACTAAGTATGCGATGCACTTTACAACACGCCGCATTACAGAGAACAGTGCAGAAAACCAACTAACTTCCAAACTTAGAAAATCATTAGGATACGGTAGTTTCCACCATTATCAATTGACGTACTTTTTATGAGCTGTCAAAACGCCATTCTCCAATAGATTTTGTATGGCAATGGTAACTTGTGACGTCACTAAAATAACAACTCAGTTGATTATCTTTTTATTGATTTCAAAGCAAATAAAAATCAAATTTTATAGCAAATTGAAAATAAACCAAATTTATTGGACTGAAATTAAAAGACATTTTATAGAAATTGTGTCTAGCATTTATTGGTTAATGGTGGAAACTACCCAATTGTCAAGCATGCGTAAATTGCTAAGATTGGTTCTATAATTTTTTAACCGACTTCAAATAGGAGGAGGTTCTCAATTCGTCTGTATGTTTGTTACGCGATATCTACGTCAATTGTAAACGGATTTTTAAAGGTTCTTTTTTTGTTTGATTAGCCATGATTTCAACTTGGTCCCATTTAAACTTGGTGGCGATTGGTTCTGTGCTTCTCGAAATACTCACCAAAACAAAAAAAAACGACGAATTATACATTGACGATATGTGCGTTACTTCAAGTTTCTATTTCCGTTTTATAAGATTGCAAGTAGTTTTATTTTGAAAATAAATTACTTTGAAAGATACTGTTAATATACACAGTCAGACATTGGGACTCGACACTAAAAAATAAAAAACTTTTTCCAAAACACGCTTCTCTTCTGCCAGTCAATTTGTGTTGCCACCGACTTCCGAAATTTTAGTTATTTTTGGGTTTTTAGTTTTTGAAGAGTTTTTAATTTTTTTGGAAAAAGTTTTTTTACAGTTGATAATAATAATATGTAACATATTATACTTAATACATTCCTGCCCCCGAACTCGAACCATGACGTTTAAAGTAAGATTGTTTTATTCCTGTTCAGGAGTGTGCAAGTGACAGCGTTAGACACGTTGTCTAGCGCCGTCTCTTTCCCTCTGAAAGTAATATCAAAGTAATACTGCTAATAAGGGCTGGTGGTACGCCCCCTGTATCTTGATGGCCCAGTGGTTAAGGTGCCTCTCATGAAAGAGGTCGTGGGTTCGAATCAGGGCAAGTACCAATGAGACTTTTGCAATTTACACAGTTTTTAAAGTTTATCTTGAACATATTAATATTACTGTAATATCAATGCTTGGACAAATAAAAACCGCGCGGCAACGACTTACAATTAATATAATTTTAAAAATAATTTCAAAATAACAATCTGTCTTGAGTGATCATTAATGCTTTCTCTGTATGAGAAGAACCTTTGTCCTGTGGTGCGACTGTAATGGGCTATTATTGTGTTTTTTTATTGTAAGTTCAGGTATTGTACATTTTTCATTTTGTTTTGCACCAATAAACCAAGAACGGTTTGTGCTGGTGCTCACGTTTTTTTAAGAAACACAATTTTACTACTAAATAATAATTAATATTTAACAACTAATAGAAATAAGGTATTGTGCACAAATTATTAAGCGGTAAACATCCATTCGTACGGTCTGTTCGCTCATTGAAGGATTCATCAAGAAACCGGTTCTGCGAGTCGACGCAAACGTTGATAATGCAGGTTGTTTGAATTTAAATATTTAATATATATAATCTATATATATAAAAGAAAGTCGTGTTAGTTACTTCACTTATAACTCAAGAACGGCTGAACCGATTTAGCTGAAAATTGGCAGGGAGGTAGTTTAGAGCCAGGAGAAGGACATAGGATACTTTTTATCCCGTTCGACATCATTCCCGTGTGACTTGACATGTAACGTCAGTCACTATAAAACGTGGTATAACAAAAAAGAATCAGACTTGGAATAACAAAATTGACGTATAATGACAGCTATGTAATGACGTATGGATGATAGGTGGTAGGTAGGTAGTAGGTAGGTAGTAGGTAGGTAGTAGGTAGGTAGTAGGTAGGTAGTAGGTAGGTAGTAGGTAGGTAGTAGGTAGGTAGTAGGTAGGTAGTAGAGGTAGTAGGTAGGTAGTAGGTAGGTAGTAGGTAGGTAGTAGGTAGGTAGTAGGTAGGTAGTAGGTAGGTAGTAGGTAGGTAGTAGGTAGGTAGTAGGTAGGTAGTAGGTAGGTAGTAGGTAGGTAGTAGGTAGGTAGTAGGTAGGTAGTAGGTAGGTAGTAGGTAGGTAGTAGGTAGGTATAGGGTAGGTAGTAGGTAGGAATAGGTAGTATAGTAGGTAGTAGGTAGGTAGTAGGTAGGTAGTAGGTAGGTAGTAGGTAGGTAGTAGTAGGTAGTAGGTAGGTAGTAGGTAGGTAGTAGGTAGGTAGTAGTAGGTATAGGTAGGTAGTAGGTAGTAGTAAGGTAGGTAGTAGGTAGGTAGTAGGTAGGTAGTAGGTAGTAGTAGGTAGGTAGTAGGTAGGTAGTAGGTAGGTAGTAGGTAGGTAGTAGGTAGGTAGTAGTAGGTAGTAGGTAGGTAGTAGGTAGGTAGTAGGTAGGTAGTAGGTAGGTAGTCGGTAGGTAGTAGGTAGGTAGTAGGTAGGTAGTAGGTAGGTAGTAGGTAGGTAGTAGGTAGGTAGTAGGTAGGTAGTAGGTAGGTAGTAGGTAGTAGTAGGGTAGGTAGTAGTAGGTTAGTTAGGTAGGTAGTAGGTAGGTAGTAGGTAGGTAGTAGGTAGGTAGTAGGTAGGTAGTAGGTAGGTAGTAGGTAGGTAGTAGGTAGGTAGTAGGTAGGTAGTAGGTAGGTAGTAGGTAGGTAGTAGGTAGGTAGGTAGTAGGTAGGTAGTTAGTAGGTAGGTAGTAGGTAGGTAGTAGGTAGGTAGTAGGTAGGTAGTAGGTAGGTAGTAGGTAGGTAGTATGTCAATTCGAATTCAATATTCATACTTGACAAGACAACGTCTGTCGGGTCAGCTAGTAATATATAAAACAGAGTCGTGTTAGTTACACATTTTATAACTCAAGAACGGCAGAACCGATTTGTCTGAAAATTGGTGGGGAGGTAGCTTAGGACCAGGGGACGGACATAGAATACTCTTAATCTTCTTTTTTTGTTTTTATCCTGTTTCCGTGGGATGTGACATAAAACGTGGTTTCGAGGAAAATTCGAGCTGAGTATAATAACCAAAAATCTGATATAACGCGGGTGAAACCGCGGGGGACAGCTAGTTAGTAATATATATTAGTTCTTTAGTATCTACTACCTGTGCAGTCCGCTGTGTAGCTCGCCCTCCCCCGCTCCCCGCGCGCGCGCCGTGTTCGCCGAGCTCGTTTAGTAGCGATAGCAGAGCACAGCGATACGTCACAGCGACAGGGGCACAGTTAAATATACGGACCTACGGACTGTAGAGCAAAGTGAACCTTCTGTTCATGAAGTTTGTTATGCACACAACTGAATCATTTTTCTCTGATATATAAAGTGGTATAACGTCGTGAGTTTCGTAGTTTACTTTCCGAGATCTACTGGGAAAGAGGTACGTACATTTTTACATTCAAGTTTATTTATAAAATAGAAATTTTAAATTAAAAATAGTTGACTGGTAATTTCTGCTTAAAACAAGCTGTTTTGCCAGTTTACTTTATTTTTTGTATTCTTTATTGCACCCAAAATATAGAAATAAATAAAACAATTACAAGTTTAAAAAACAACTTATGTACAGTATGTTAATAAATTTACCTGACCCACCCTGACCCTGGTGTCAGTCCTGAGTCAGGAACTCCACCACCACCACCACCACACCACCACCACCACCACCACCACCAGTTTGACACCAGTTTGCGAAACTTGATCGTACGGTGGG